>JAAAKG020056495.1:0-42416 GCA_010014905.2 Druon quercuslanigerum | reverse complement strand
ATGAAATCTATTTCAGACACAAATGGTTTGGAACTTTAAAACACAAATGCATTAATTTTATTTCAAAGACATAAGTTATGAAATTTCAAACACTTTCGTGTATGAAAGTGCTTGAAATTTCAAAACATTTTTAACAGTGTGTGTATAATGAATGTCTTTTAAAAATTTAAACTTGAAAAATTTTATTGTCAGTATGTCTGACTCATAGTGCATTTGAAGTCACGGCTGACCAATGAAGGTCATTACCACTTGTCGAGGTGCCGCACGATGGAAAAAAAATAATTTTTTTCGATAAAAATAACGCATAAGCCACAAATACTGACCGATTTAGACACAAAAGAAATTTGAAAAAATTGATCATAAGGTTTCTACGATTGACAGATTTTTAAAATAGGCTTTAATTTTTTTATAAATAAACAAATATGACGAAAAAAATTGCCTTTTTTTATTTGACGTTCTCGGGGCTTGCCAATAATATAAAAATTGTTGAAATGGTCCAAGTTCCATAGAATATCATTAGTTGATTACATTGCAATACTATGCAATAAATAATATATTGCAAAACATTTTCATAAAATTCTAATTATGAAGAAATTTCTTCTTGAGATTATTGTCGTTAATATTATCAAAAGCATATATGAGACATTTTTCGGAAGAAAATTTAGTTTTTTTCAATCTATAATTTTTTTACCTGAGTTATATTTATTTGAGTTTTGTTTCTGATGTATGTTTTTTAGCAAAAAAATTGTAATTTGTTTTGTTCGAAATTCAATTAATTCTGTGGAATACTTATTATTTTAGTTAAGAAATTATCTTTTTTGGTTTATAATAAAACTATATCAGCCGATGATTCATCTGTTTTTTTGAAAATTCATTACTTAGTTACAAAGTTGAACTATTTTCTTGAAAATCCATTTTTTCTTGTTTATAATTGATTTTTTTAACTAACAGTTTGATTTTTTCATTTTTGGTTAAACATGTATATGTTTTAGTGTAGAATTGAGATATTTTTCAATTTTATTTTACCAGAAAAATCTCAAAACTTTACCTGAAGTACCCAGAAAGTGACTGGCAATTTGAAATCATCCGCCAAATCGCACACCGTTTACGTGTTAGGAAAAGTGAAAGTTATTACGACTCTGAAGTTTGCCACAGATATTAATTTGAGATTTGTGTAATTAATTTAAAAAATAATAATTGTAGGACTGAAAAGTTTACAGAGTAACTGCATTCCTTTCGAAAATATCTCGATGCAGTATTTCTTTTAACCATTTTTTAAACATTCACGGCAATTTTGGTATTCACGGAGCCTTAAGTTTATCCTTATACAATGCAAATATTGTTAAAAAAAAATCATAAAAAATTGAAATTTTTTATAGAACATTTTTAAAGATGGAGCTCAACGTTCTCAAAGAATTTTTTGATTAAACATTTTTTCTTTTTCTTAACTTTGTTTAAACAGATAGAGGCAGAATTTTTACATTGGTAACATGCTACAAGGCAACATTTTTTAAAATTATTATATACAGTGCTGAATAATTTTTTTTTGCATTTAGTAATAAGTTCATTTGCACTACTGAATTAGCAAGTAGCTCAAATAATCGAATTAACAATATTATTAGTAATTATTTTAATTTTACCAATTTTGAACTGAAATAACTTTGCAATATCTTCTGTATAAGGAAAAAACCAATAAAATGAAAAAAATCTTTCATACGGAAGCAATCTTCCTCTGAAAAATAGTTGGGTCACGAAAATTTGCAAAACATTTTTGGCAATCTTCCTTAATGCCGACTAAATAATTTACAAAACTTGAAGTCATAAATGTTCCCAAATTCAAAATCCTAACAGAAATCACAAAAAATGTAGAATTCGCCAATTAAAAATTGTTCATTAAAACATAATTCTGAATGGGAACAGGAACTTTTTCCAAAGAATTCTAATTTTGAGTTGCACAGAGAATTTTTTAACAGAATAAATTTTAATTCTAATTTAAAAGAAGATTTTTCCGAAAAAATTATAATTATGAATTGGAACGCGGAATTTTATACAAAATTCTTATGCTCAGTTGAAACCAAGATTTTTAAAATAAAAATGTTGTCATTAAACTTGCAGTTGAATAGGTTAATTTTCTGTTGAATAGTAGTTTAAAAAAAATAAAAACACACCTAGATTCGTCTCCGAAAAATCTCAATAAAACAGTTTTTTAAACAATGACATTACCTTTTATAGAACTGGAATCATTAAAAACAAAATAAGTATCTGATTGAAAAATGAACAGAACCGCTTTTAAACGATTTTTTAAACATTTTTTTTTGTTTTGTAATATTTAAAAAATGAAATAAATAAACAGCATTGAAATATTTCTGAGATTAATGCACTGTTTTTTTCATGCTTCAATACAAAATATGTTTTGTTTATAACAATTGCGAACGTAAAAAAGTAATGAGAATGTTTAAAAAAATGTTTTAAAAAAACCTCCCCGAGATTTTTCGGAGACGAATCTAAGGGTGTTTTTATTTTTTGGACCCGACTATTAGTTTTTTTTTTAATTAACTACCCAAATTTTCAACCTGTATCCGCCGGAAATCAGTAAATATACGCCAAACAATAAATACCGTAAATGTTTAAAAAATTGATTAAAAAAATTATATCGACACATTTTTGAAAGGAATAGTGCAGCGGATTTTTTTATTTTTGAATCTTGACAATTATTTTGTTCGTAAATATTTCAGAACTATACAAACAATGCTGTTGTTTTAACAATTGTTTAAGCAGAAAATCAAAAAACCTCATTTAAATTTTCTAGCGAAAAATCTAGGGGTGTTTGTACTTTTAATCCGAATATTAGTTTTTTTTTTTAAATTATTTACTCAAGTTTCAAAATCCATTTCAACCATTTCTATCCTTTTCCAATCCAAAAATTACTTTAATTATAAAAATTAGAGAATAATGAAAAGTAAAGTCATTGTTTAAAAAATTGTTTAAACAAATAAAAATATAAACAAGCTTTTCAAAGAGAAATTTAGGAGTTTTTTCATATTTTTTAATACTACTATTATCTTCTTAAAAACTAATTATGCAAGGTTTGGAAAATATCAAGGTCGCCCCTGGGGAGCTTTACCAAAAAATATTCTTTTCTCGTTTTACAAATTCCAAGAAAAAATTATTTTTTGGTAAACTTAAACCTTTTTATTTGTTTAAAATTGCCACAGTTTCGGCTCACGTAACTTATTAGATATTTTATTAATATATAGTAATATAAATATTATTTAAAATTACTCAGGGTAGCCGCTGGACTGGAAAACCAGGAAATGACAATTACTCAATATTTAGAAATATCTGACAGCTCATTTATAATCAGTGATTATAAATTAAATATTAAAAACTAAACTTTGAACGTAATAATTTTATTTGTTCTATGTAACAAAATTTAATTTGTAATTCAAATTGTTGAATTTTGTTGTCTAATTTACAATTAAACACCTATTATTCTTAGAAAGAATTCGAGTAAGCTGGAGAAATATTTGGAAGATTTGAAAAAAATTCAAAATAACAATAAAACTTGAAATGATTTCATATACTTTAGACAGAATGTGTCTACGTGTACCGAGAAACTCCGACTATTTATACTTAAATTTCGATAAAAATAGGCTTTAAATTGGCAGAACTAAAAAAAAATTAATTTGAAAAAATGTAAAACAACATGTAGATTTTTAAGAATTTTTAGATAAAATTCAAAAGAAAGTTATTGATTTTAAAATAATTTATAATAATATGAATAATTTAACTTTTAATTTAAACAGGGACCTTCAAATTTTTTACAAGTTTATATTTTGAACTAGAATTTATCCAGAATAATAATAATTATGACTGGGACTTTTCAAGTTCTAAAAAATTCCGAGCTAGTATTAGAATTTTTGGAAAATGAACAAAATTCTGATTTGGAACATGAACTTTTACCAAATAATTATAATTCTAAGTTGAAGTAGGAAATTTTCAAATTTTAACCAATTTTAAGTTGAAACTGGAAAAAATAATAGAATTATAATTTGTGTTGGAACAGGAAATTAAAAAATTTAAATAAATTCTAATTCTAATTCTAAGTTGAAACATGATATTTTCGAAAAAAATTAAAATTATCAATCAGAGCAGGAAATTTTACAGAAAAGTCTAATTCTTAGTTGAAATGGTGAATTTTTGGAAAATTATAAAAACTCCCGATTTAAATTAGAAATTTTTAATTTTTATTAAATTTTAGGCTGGGATTGGAAACTGTTTAAGCAAGGTATTTTTGAAAAATTTGAAATTATGAGTTGGCACAGGGAATTTTACAAAAAACTTCTCATGCATGGAATTATTTTAAAGAGGAAATTTTTGAAAATAATTATAATTTCTTTATTTGAAATTAGAATTTTTTGGAAAAAAAATAAAATTTTAGATTTAGGTGGGGAATTTTTAATTTTTAACTAAACCTGAACTGGAATTAGAATTTAAAATTGCTTGCAATGGTATAATTTTGAAGAATTTGACAATTATTGAATGATTCGTTAATTTAGAGCATTTTTGGAATTGAATCTGAATCTTTAAATTCTACAATTTATAAAAACTAAAGATTTCGAACTTTGCAGTTAAGCATTCGAATTCGACAGTGTTTAAATTTAGTGTTGGATTTTTTAAATTTCATTGGCCGCGAAAAATGGTTTCGAACCCGGAAAAACCCGGAAAATGACTGGGAATTTTTTTAATTAGAATGGCTACCCTTTTATTGCACTCAACTACGATACCAGCACGAAAACTGCTATGATTATAAAAATGGTTCCCCAAAGAATCTGCATTGTTGTCGACAGTCTTAGGAACACTGACTGATAACTGTGTACAAGAATCACTGCTGTGTGTACTGACGATTACTTAGCTTTTTTGTAAACAGTGACACAGTTACTAAGATTTACGAAAATTTGAAGAGGCGCATTTAAATTTTTTTTAAAAGAACAAGGTCTCGTGGTTTGTACAACACCGTCTATGACTTCCTGTATACTTCTAAAATGATTGTCATGCTTTTTTCATTTTCAATCAAAAAGTAATTATTAGAAAATTATGAGAAACATATAGATTCAAATGTTTTTTTTTTATTTAAACTTTTGATGAGTTTCGCTAATCGTCCGAAAATTACAGGATCACTGCTATCAACGAGAAAGTTCGATTCCTTTGTCTTCATTGTTTGAAAAGTGATTAAAGAGAAAATGTCAGCTTAAGGGGGCGCCTGGTGTAGAGGACACCAAAATCGATTTTTTTTATTCCTCTAACTAAAACAACATTTTACGAGCAATTTAAGTGGACCAATCAATCCTGAAAATGTCTAGAAGATCGATTGAAGCCCCGCCTACAAAGTTTTCCGACAAAATCAATCTCATGTTTAGCCCTCTACATCAGAGGACCCCCTTAATGATAGAATGGTCATTCTAAAGTTCAAACAGTTTCGCCTGATGCACCTAAATCTAACACGTGAGAAAACCGTGTTTTATTTCCGGGTGATATTTCATCTTGTACAACAGAATTAATTTCACAATTTCAGTTTAGAGTTGAGGAAATTGAAAACCATAAGAACTTAAACATTTACATTATGATAATACGAAATTAGTAAACCCGGATGAAAATACCAAGTCAAAAGAAAAAGATAACTTCTTTGCCCAAATTTTTATTTAAAATTTTTTTTTATTTCTGTTGCAGCAATGCTTGTATTTAGATGTTCATGACTGTCATTGTGAGAAACATAAGGGTCTTTAGAAAGTACTCTTATGTCTTATTTCCGACCTTATAGTCAAGGATAAATAATAAATAAAACAAAAAAGTTGTTACGTTATTGATATTTATATTTTTTTAGATCTGCTTCATTAATAAAATAAAACACTGTTTAAATGCGAAATATATAATGCAAGAAATTTGAAAACACTGGTATTTTTAAAACATTTCCTATGCCAATTCACAATTAACAAGGATAAAAAAATTGTTGAAACAAATTTAAAGTGTTTAACGAACGACTTGATATCCTAAACATTTTATAAGGGTTCACAAACAGCACATTATTGGGATATGTTTACATTTAGGCTGCGTCAGTTATTTTTATGGTATATTTTAAAAGAGAGATGTTGCTTTGTGAAGATTAAATTTTCTGGTTTTTAAAAACTCAAAAAGCTGAGAATTCTGGCGTCGTGGAATTTTTTTAATCTTTTAATTTTCTATAGAGGGGGTGCTAGCGGCCAAAATTGTAATATGCTTAAATTTATTTAAAGAGCATACATTATTTTAAGGTTATTTTTTCGCTGATAGGGATGGTTTCAAAAAAATTATATTTCTGTATTTCTGAAAAGCCTTAAAAGCCCATAATTCTAGCGCTGTTGATATTTTCAATTTTTTAAATTCTATGAGATGAGGTGCAAGCGGCCAGCACCTCCAACAAAAAGTCCGCTTTTTTAGAAAAATAAGAGAACCTAAAAATTTGGATTGGTGCCAAAGAAAAGCCTAAAAAATACAAAAATTCCCATATCCTTACATTTAGGTTAAGTACCGATTTTATTCTGAGGGCATTTATTAAAAGATTAGGGTTTTTTGTCACAATTAATTTTTTCAGTTTTTTAGTTGTTATATGCCACCGTGGGGATGGTAACTAGGAATAAGTGTTGGATGGTGGGGCGCTAACGTACCGTGCGGAGTCCCCGGTATTACTTCTAGTACCTTCCGTGGTGGTGGCAGGTGCAGTGGGGTGGTTTTTTTTTCTTGTAGTAGGAGGGGAAACCTTGCATAGGCTCTTAGACCAGCAATCGTCTATCTCAGCAGTCAAGCCACTCATATAGACGATTCTTGGTATGGGTAGTGTCAGATTCCTACTGACTAAGACCTCCCCTTCCGCCAACCCATGTCCTCGGAATCCGCTTTCGCATTACTTTAAGGACATGGAGATAAGGCTTCTAAGCCGTGCTTCGGCTTCCTGCTGTTTCTTGCCAAACTCGTCTTATCACTTATTCCGTTCTGGAGGCCTCCTTGAAAGGGTAGCCTCCCTAAAGGACGAGCACCTCATTGTCATCGGACGGTGGTCTGTCCGAGGCTTCTCGACACGCGCAGCACAGAGGAAGCACTGTGGAACGCTCACGCATTCCACAGACTTGCGGCCCTCCATGCCGCACGTCCGACACGCTTTTGTCTTGTCCGGACCTACGCAGTTTGCCGCCATATGTCCGAAGCCCAGGCAGCGGAAACACCGTTGGATCAACGTCTTTTTTCGCACCCTACAGGACATCCATCCAACTTTCAGATGCCCTGCGCGCAACAGCCTGGAAGCCAGCTCCTCGCTGAGCTCGACATATGCCTTCAGGTGGCCTCTGAAGGCTCTTTTCGTCAAGTTGATCTTGACTTCACCAACGTCCACGTCACCGAAATGACTTTGGACAGCCCTCTTCAATTCTTCCACGTCCGTGGCTGAGTCGATATCGAGGACCTCGACCTCAGTACGTGGAACTAGCTCCCGTACTGTGTTTCCTTCCCCGACTCCCCTAATTTTGACACCAAGGATGTCAGGGTTAACTTTCTTTTTGAGATCTTTCAGGATCTCAGCGTAGGTCGACCCTTCAGCTGGTTTCACTACAACCGCCTCGGATCGCCCTCGCAGCTGCGTCTTCTTCTGCTTCCTCCTGATGTTGGAAGCAGGTTTCAGAACTCCTTCTTCTGCCTTACTTAGGGTCGACGTCGTAACCACGGGGGTATTCCTCATCTCCTGCTTTTTTATGCCTTGGCTTCGAAAAACTAGTCTCTACAGGACTCAGTGAGGGCTCCCTTACTCGCTTCCCATGTTGGCGGAGGGATGCTACCTCTCCTTCTTCTGTGTGAGTACCGACCTGGCTAGTGTAAGGCTCCGCCTTAGCAATTCAAGCCAGTACTCTCCGCCTTGTGGTCTCTCCGACACTCTCAATAGAGTTCAGAAAGAGCGATGCTGAAACATATACATCTTCTTCCAAAACCGACATGACGTTTCGCGCCTTCTCCAGTCCTTCTCTGATAGGAAGAAACATATTTTTGTTCGTATCACAGAAGTCCTGCATTCCCTTTAAAATGGCCATTACCTCTTGAATGGCTTTTTCCACATTCATTTGCTTCTCCTCCTTTTTGGCCAAATCCACCAAAGCCTGCTTCATTTATATGACGTCTAACTCCTCCGTCAAACCTTCCAAGTCATCACATATACTCCTTTCTAGCTCTTCTACAAATTGTTCATTAAATTGCTCCATATGAATCCCACGAGAAGCTAGGGAAATAAAAAGTCCGCCCCCGCAGGGCCCCGCATGCGGGGGTAAGGTCTAAATACTCTAGGAGGCGACCTGGTATCCTAGATACACCGTTTGCGACACCACTCCCTGGTGCCACTCAGTCTTCGGCACGGTTGTTAACACCTTGACTTGGGGTTCTAAGTGTGTTTGATCCGCGGGGCCTATTTTATCTCAGCCCTACCCTCTGTTTCCAGCGAGCATTCCCCTATCCGCCACCCGGGGATGCGCTAAGTAGGGGTTTCACCTCCCCTCCACCACAGACAACTGTGGTGGTACTTGAACAATTTTTAATTATTTAATTTTGAGCGTTTTCATGTATGAACAATACTCAATTTCTAAGGTTTTGACATTCCCCAAATTAAAAAATTTTAAAGTTTATTTCAACTGACTTTTCCAAGTTTTATGAATTTGTTAAGTTTTGAATTTACGCGGAAAACTGTTTCTATATTAAATTTATTTAGAAGACGTTTTATATTTTCTGTAACATAACCAAGAAAAACATATAAAATAACTTGTTAATTGGCTTCAATATCATTTTTTAAAGTGTTGTTTTGAATGATATTTTGTTTTTTATGTAATTCAGTTACTCTTGTGTTGATATGTTTTTCAATCAATTTTTCAGGGTAATCATTACGATAAAGTAATTTTTTTAACTATAAGTAAGTTATCGTTTTAGAAGTCTACCAGAGTAAATATTTTTGTAAAAAAGCTTCGTAATAATAATATTATTATTATTATCTCTAATAATTTCAAGTTTTAAAAGGTTTATGGAATGTTTATTTTTAATTCGATGTGTGAAGTGGGGATGCGAAAAATCCAGATGTTATCACTAGATGGTTTAACCCGTTGTAAAAAAAAAAATTTTCGTTTGAGTTGGCTTTAAAAGGTATTGAAAAAAGACGGGATAATATTAGAAATATTGAAAATATTCCTATCGATGAATTTAAAAAGGGAATCAAATTGGGAATCAAAGGGAATCAAATTGGTAACTCTAATGGAGTCACCAATTTCTGGAACCATAGCGGATAAAGTTATTTAACACCTTGAAGATGAAGTTTTAAATAAATTATAATTTACAGTAAAATTGTACTAGCGGTACGTCGATGATACCATTATTAATATTCCCATCGACTAATTCCATCCAAAATTCAGGTAGTTTTTTAAATTTGTACTCAAACGATCCTCCTCAACATAAAGTTGCAATTCTAAAAAAATATAATTGACTTTGCAATATTACTTTCTGATAAATTCTTTCATAACAATAACTTAAATATAGTTAAACAACTACTTCATTGCAATAATTACCCTGAAGAATTTATTTAAAAACACACCAAAAAAAGACTAAATGAAATACAAAACAAACAAAATATCTTTTAAAACAACATTTAACAAAATGATATTGAAGACATTAAACAAATTATTTCTGTAAATTTCCATGATTATGTTACAGAAAATATAAAACGTCTTTTAAATAAATTAAATATAAAAACAGTGTTCCGAGTAAATTCAAAATTTAACAAATTTATAAAACTGGAAAAAGACCAATTAAATATCTTATACCAATGCAACGTTGTTTATAAACTAAAATTAAAAATTGTTAAATCATATTTTGGACAAACGAAACTTTCATTTTATTATAATTTATGAAAATTAATTTTTCACTGAAATTATATTCATTAAAAAATAAGGTAACGAAAGTTTGAACAAAATTAAAGATTTAGGTATTTGCAATTCTCCTTAGAACAGTATGTTTAAAATTTTCTGTTAACTAAAATAATTATGACTAATTTACTTACCAGGGGTGTTAGTTGAAGTTTGCCGGTTTTGCTCATAGATGTCGCTAGAGATATGTATACATGTCTATAATTTGGCATCTATGTCATAGTTTTCCATGGAAAAATAAATTCCATTCCGCCAAAATAATAGCATCATAGTTGTTTACCTCAGTGAATGTGTCGAGTGTAGTTCCAAGTAAATGGCATTTGCGGCATTGGTTGCTTTTCTTATTTCATCAAAAGAAAAAAGCAGTTAAAGCTCATTGATTGCTGGTAGAAAATTATGATGAACATGCTCCAGTGATTAGAACATGTAAGACATGGTTTCGTCAATTTAAAAGTGGAGATTTCGATTTAACAGACAATAAACATCCTGGTGCAGCAAAAAAGTTCCAAAACGAGGAATTGCAGGCGTTATTGGATGAAGACCCAACCCAATCGCAACAACAATTGGCACAAACACTAAATGTGACCCGAGAAGCAATTTGCCAACGTTTAAAAGCCATGGGAAAGATCCAAAAGTATGGAAAATGGGTACCACACCAACTGAACGATAGACAAATGAAAAATCGAAAAACCATTTGTGAAATGCTCCTTTAACGGTTCAAAAGGGAATCTTTCCTGCATCGAATTGTCATGGGGGACCAAAAATGGATTGATTTCGAGAACCCGAAGCGGAAAAAATCATGGCTTTCACCTGGTAAGGTCGGCCCATCGACTCCAAGGCCAAATCGCTTTGGCCGTAAGACAATGCTCTGTGTTTGGTGAGACCAGTATGGTGCGGTTGTACTTCGAGTTATTAAAACCTGGTAAGACGGTCAATAAGGATCGCAACCGACAACAAATTATCAATTTAAATAATGCGTTTATCGAAAAACGGCTGGAATGGACCCGAAGACATGGCAAAGTTATCCTAAAACATGACAATGCACCGCCTCATTCCGCTAAATTGGTAGAGAACACAATAAAAGCATTGAATTGGCGCCAATTTTGAAGAAGTCGAAAAATGGCTCATCGAATGGTTTGCCTCGAAAGAGAAAAAGTTTTTTTTTGAATGGTATTCATGATTTGCCTGAAAGATGGGAAAAACGTGTAGAATCCAATCGCCCATACTTTAAATAAAAATTTTCTGGGATTCCCGTGAGGATTAACGTTTTTTTTATTGAAAAACCGGCAAACTTCAACTAACAACCCTGGTATATTCATTATTTTTTTAAAACTACTAAAATAATAATAAATTTCTCTCTTACGAAGGCCATTCATACATTTTAATGATCGTACCGCATCAAATTTTTTAATTTTTCTTGTAGAATTTAATGCCTGATGAGGATAGCGATCGTTATCGAAACTTCGCAAATATACTATTCTAAAATAACCAAGTCTGGAAGGGCCGTAAGAATCGGAAACAACTTATTTGAAAGGAAAATCATTTTTAAGGATGTTAGGAAGGCCATAAATTCTAGTTAAATTATTATTTTATGTGATAAGATCTTGACTCTCTATGGTAGTGCCTGAAAAATCCATTAGGACTACATTTTTTAATTTTAATTAAAGTTTTTAAAGGGTTGTGTTGAACAATAATATTACGTTTGATTAGTATTTACAGCTTTCATTTAGGAAAGGTGCACATATTTTTCATATTTATATTATTTTTTCATCCGGTCTAGTGAACCCTGTGATGGACGCTGCTGCCATCGTTCGAGTGGATTCAGAGGTGGTTGGGCATGTGGTGGTTGGGCTTGTTGTAGTTGGGCAGGCGGTGGTTGGGCTTGTTGTAGTTGGGCATGTGGTGGTTGGGCATTTGGTTGTTGGGCTTGTTGTAGTTGGGCGGCTGGTGGTTGGGCCTGTGGTCTTTGGCTATAAAATCGTAATAGTTTCGGCACACGCTTCCAGTCGCGCACCAAATAGGAGAGGTTTTCAGTATTATGTCCGTAATCTATACTAATGTGTAAGTATGTGGGGCGCAATCTTCTAGGATCAAGTTCCACGAATGCTGTTGTGCCTTGTGAAATTTCTCCCAATCTTTGACATAATTGACTATCCGCATCATAGTAAGTATCCGAGGGGTTATATGCAAACCTAGGTGTTCTTGAATGTTGCCTGGGTCTCACGGATTCTGTGAAAATAATGAAGATTTGTTACGTTTTGATAGATATATTGGATAATAGCTTTTTTGTTGATTTGATCATATTTAAATGATTATAACCTATTCTTGAGTCAAACATTTAAAGTTAACTACTCTCTTTTAGTCCAGTTTAACATCCTTTCAAATGCTTCCCTTTAATTCCCTTTAATAATAAAATACACCAGATCTTTTCCTCATTACTCGTAAAGTTTTTGCCCATCGCTTTACAAATATTAGCAAATATAAAAAATGTAGTTTTCCAGAAAACATACTTTGAGTGTTGCCATAATTCAAAGAAAAACTTGTGTACTAGATGATTTAAAATCGCGTCCCATAAGAACTTTCTATTTCCAATCCTAAGCATTTTTCCAAGAACGAAACAATTCTTTAATTATATGGATGTACCAGATTTAAAGATTTCCAATTTTAAAAGTTTGGAAAAAAATATTAGTCTAAAAAACTTTAAAAAGTTTTACAAATGATAACATGATACAGTTTATAGTATTCAAAAAGCTTTCGAAAGTGAAAAATAATTACAACTTGGATAATTTAAAATTCTCATTATGAACCTCTCATTCAAAGTGATAGAAAAGGACGTCTATCAGGTTTTTGGAAAATTCATCATTATACTGAAAATATTGTCTTAATTTTTAAATCTCTGACGTATTTTTTATTAATATATAATATTATAAATACTATCGTACTCACCAACAGAATCAAGCAGAAAAACTGCGGTTGTAAGAAAAATAGTTTCCGTAGTCATCAGCATTTCTCTTGAGGGATCACTGAACACTGACTGATAAGTATGTTAAAACATTATTGCGATGTAGATTAACGATTACTAAACGTTTCTAAAAATTTTGTCGTGATTATAAGATTTACAGATTCTTGACAGTATAAGCAGTTGAACAAATTAAAAAAAAATATCTTGTCATGTATATAGCACGCGCTATAATTATTTGTTTTATACAAATCAGTTCATGACTACGCTCTTTTCATATTTATATAAAACTCAAAAATTAGAACAAACATTAGAGAAATGTGAATTAGAATTAGTCAAGAATTACTCAGGTATTTTTTGATTATATATTTGATTATATTTTGATTATTTTAAGATTATCCTAAACAGCAAAACAAGAAGCAACGTCATTTGCTCTAATTATTGCTTAATAAATATTTAGAATATATAAAAAGTCAATTTTAAAATCGCTGGAAAAAATGAATTAAAAAAAAATTTCAAACTTGATATACCAAACAAATTTTCAGAGATTTTCAGAACTTATAAAAAATAATTTTAAAAAATTTACCAGCTCGCGGGCACATTCTCATCGCACGCTGCGCGCGGCTCGCGAGTTTGAGCGCGCCTGAGAGGCGCTACTGTTCTTTGATGCGCTTCGCGCTCGATGATGTACTTATGTAGCGCTTTGCGCTCGGTCCTTATATTTTTCGCACATTCTTTCGTACACATTTTAAAATTAAAACCTAAAACATCCACAACTGCAATTTTATGATTGTGAATTTCCTTTTCTTAAAAGAGCGTCGTTTAAGAGTTCGAGTGCACCTAATGCCTTGGAATTTCTCCAACATTCGTGCACAGACCTTTTAAAATCAAAGGCAAACGGACCGAAAACTGTAATTTTGTGATTGTGAAATCTCTTTTGTTTAAGCTCTTTTGGCTTTAACGAACACATTCTCATCACATTTCTCGTGCTTCGAACTCGATTTTTTCCAAAAACTAAACTTTGCTACATCATGCTCAACACTTTTATATCAAATATAAATCATTTTTTATGTAACGCTTCCTATCAAAAAAATATTCATTAAAAATTAAGAATGTAATAATTCATTATTTTTTGTGCGAATAAAATTTGAATTTTAGATTTTGCAAAACTAAATTGAAAAAGTAGTTTAGACAATGAAAATACTTTTGTTCCAATATTAATGCATATTATGAATGATATTAATAAACATTTATAAAAATGATAAACATTTTTGAGGCTATCTGAGAATAAAATTTAATGCCAAATAAGACAGAGATATTAAAGAAATCATTAAAAATAAGATTTGTAGTTTATTTTGCAATATCTGAATAAACATCCACAGACCGCGGGACAAACATGAATATCATATACATTTGATATAATAGTGTTAAACAAAATGTGGAGGGGTTCGCATTTACAACGGAATCAAGTGCGAAGCATGATGTACATGATGATAATGGTTTCGTTAAAGCCCGAAGAGCTTTAACAAAAGAGAATTCACAAGCATCAAGTGACAGTTGCCGAGGCTTGGGCCTTTAATTTTAAAAGGCCTTTGAACAAATGTGAGGTTATTACATTATCGAACGTAAAGCGCGAGCCAAATATATTATCGTGCAGCTGGAAATTTTTTTTTCGTCTCTTGGGTCCTTCCAAACATTTAATTTTTTATTTTTAATCCTATCTTTTACGATCCAAAGAAAATCTTCTCGTTCTACTCGCACCATAAGATCTTCTAATTTTTTTCAAAAATAATTAGACAATTTTTTTATTCTCTTGAAAACTTTTGAAATTATTTCAAAGCTCGTAAAGCTTAGGTTGAAAATCTTTAAAAAACTACTTTGCTAAAAATCTTTTAAAGTTTAAAATTCATTTTGAATCTTCTAAATTCTAATAAATATTTTCAGAATTTCCTCAATGTTTTACTTGTTTTAATTTTATAATATTATCTTGCTTTAAAATCTTATAAACTCTTTTCAAAATCGTTTGATATATTTAAAAATGTTTTTTTAATTTTCTCTTAAAATTTGTTTTAAAAAATAAAGAATAATTTAAAATTTTCAGAAGAATTTTTAAAATCTTATCATAAATTTTAGGGCTTCCAATCTCTTATAATTGTAACAAAATTTATTGAATTTTTTATTTAGTCTGCAAAATTTAAAAAAAAATTTTAAAATCTTTGCAATTCTTCCTTAGAAATTTTTAGTTTTTTAAATAACCACTTGAAATTAATGTTGCGAAATATAAATTTTTTTAGTGTTTCCCAGGAATCTCAAAAAATTTCTTTCATTTTCATGAAGCTTTACAAAATTCTTTAAAAAATCTTTATAAGGTTTAATTATTTTTAAATGGTTTTAAACCTTCAAAATATCTTTAAAACTGATTAAAATTTTTTCTAAAAGTATGTAAAATAGCAAAATTGCAAAAACTCGCTCTAAAATCTTTTGCACAACCTAAAGAAGTTCTGGGAAATAATTTCAAATATTTTTTAAAAATCTTTTTTCCATTATCTTTTGAAAATCCTTACAAAACAATCATTTTAAAATTTCCAATGAATCTTTAGACATTTTTTTCATTCACTTGTCACCCTGACAAAATTCATTTTACCTAAGAAATTTTTAATTATAAAAAATGGAAAATATTGTCCTAAAGTCTTCCGCATTCTTTTACCCCACATTTTAAAATCATCAATTCTTAAAATTATTTTTTTTAAAATGAAACCTAAGCCATTTCTCTTTAAAATTATAAAAATACTGCTCGTAATTTTCACAATAATTACTTAAATAAACCGTTTTCTAATTTTAGAAACTCGTATATTTCAATCTAAATTTTTTCGCAACATTTTGGAATTTTAAATACGGATGTAAACGAAATATGTCTTTATTTGATAATTGGAAGGTTAATTTTACAAGATTGACATTTTTTTAAATCTATGTAATCGTTTCATACACATGCCGAACACTTTTTTAAGGCCTGGCGCAAATTCTAATCAAATAAAGAAATATTTTCCAAAAATAAATTCTCTTTTTATATCCTTGTTCATTTAACATGCATACAATTAATTATGGTTATTATTTATATAATTTTTATAAAATTAATTTTTCCTGAAAAAAGATCTCCTTTTACTCCGCTAGTTATTGGAACTTCATTTTCAACATTGCCTGATTTTACCTTGATTAATTTTTTATTTTCCTTGATCATTAACGTTAAAATACTAACATTTTAATCTTGTAATACTTTTATTTTTGTATCTTTTATAAACATCATAGTTGAATTCGCAACTTATGAAGATGAACTACGAACAAAAATGTGTGATAGTTTAAATTTAAATATATAAATGGAATTTACACACAAAAAATATAAAACCTAAAAGACGAATTTTTAACAAATGCAGCTTTTTTACTTAAGGAAGAAGGAAACAGTTATTGAAATTTTTCAACCTTCAAGCCGATGAACGACTGTTTCTTTGCAACAATTGATTTTTCAAACAATAAAGTTTAGAATAAACCTGAAATTTTGAACCAACGTAATTATTTTATTTTACCATTAAAAGAAGGAATTGCATCTAAAAAAGATTAACCGTAAAAAAACAAAATAATATAACTAAATCGAAGTAAAAAAAAGGTCAAAATGAAATGAAGGCTAAATAAACTGTCAAAATTTTAAAAACTGGTTTAACTTTCAAAAAAAGCTTAATTTTTATTAAAACTATACATCTTAAAAAAATTATATCATAACACAGTGATTGAACCAAATCATTCAAACAATATAGTTGATTACTGCAGAAAGGAAGAAGAATTTTTGACCAAAAAATGTAACTTCTACTAAAACAGATGAATTTTTGTTAAATTTTTTGAAGCAGTTGTATTTTAATCTAAAAAGATTCCAGTTAACTTTTCAAGATCAAAATATGATTTTTTTTAATAAAAAAGAAGTTTATAGGAAAAAAACCAATTTTGAACGCAAAAAAGACGGATTTTTTCAGTCAAAAATAATAAAATAAAAATATATATAGAGTTCATTTCGCAACACCAAAATATAAATTTTAAGCAACAAGTAAATTTTTCTGCAAAATAGTTCAAGTTTCAACAAAACAGTAAGTGCAACATTTCATCACTATCAACATGATGATAATTTAGAAAATATATCAATACTAAAAGAATAAATTAATTAATGAATTAATTAAATAATCTTTCAAAATTACATGTAGAAGATTTTTATAAATCTACTCTAATTTGGCAGAGTTAAAAAAAAATTGATTTAAAAAAATGCTAAGCCGGATATGAATGTTTTAAGATTAAAAAAAAAATTTCGAAGCATTTTAAAGATTTTTAAACTACTAAAAATAAAAATAATTTAAACTTCAATTTGAATGAGGAACTTTTAATTTCTTAAAAATTTATCGTTGGTCCTCGCATTCATCCAGAATAAGGATAATTCTTTAAGAAACTTTCAAAAAGCAACAAAATTCTGAATTGGAACAAAAAATTTTTACAAAGAATTCTAATTCTGAGTTTAAGCAGGAAATTTTCAAATTTTAACAAATTGTTAGTTGAAACTGGTGTTTATCCGAAAGAATTATAATTTGTCTTAAACATGGGAATTTTAAAATTTAGATAAATTCCGAACTGGAAAAGGTATTTTTTTTAAAGAATGAATTCTAATTCCAAGTTGGAACGGAATATTTTCGAAAAAAATTAAAATTATAAATTGGAACAGGGAATTTTACAGAAAAATTATAATTCTTAGTTGAACGGGAGAATTTTCGAAAAGTATTAAAATCCAGGTCCGAACAAAGAATTTTCAATATTCACCGAATTTTTAGTTGTAACTGCAAATTTATCCCGAAGAATAACAATTCTGAATAAACAAATTAATTTTTTAAATAAAATTATAATAATGGGTTGAAACGAGGCATTTTCAATGTTTAACCAATTCTGAGCTGGAATTCGAATTATTATTTTTCGGAGAAATAATAAAAAAAAAAAAATAAATACCAAATAATGCAGAAGAATCATGATTTTCAATGGAAAATTGAATTTTTTAAACAATATTATTATTCTGTGTTCTAAAGAACGTATTTTCAAAAAAATTAGATTTTAAGTTGACACAGGAAATTTTATAAAAAAAGAGCCAATTTTTACCATTTCTTGAAACTGAGAATTTTCGAAAATAATAAAATTCTGGATTTTAGCAGGCAATTTTTCTAAAAGAAATAAAATTTCGGATTTAAACAGCAAATTTCTAATTTTCAACCAATTCTTCGCTGGAATTAGAATTTAAAACTGCTCATATGGTACAATTTTGAACGCTTTTGAATTCATTGATTAATTTTTTAATTTAGACTATTGAAAATAATAAAGTGAATTTATATTTATCGAACTGAATTTGAATCTTTAAATTCTACAATTTATAAAAGTCAACAATTTTTTATTTTGCCCCTCAACTGCATTAAATTTAAAATAGTTCAGTTGAAAAGTGTTGGTACCACTTTGGCTGCTTCCGTTTGTTGTTCAGTTTTTATTACTTTGAATGGAACAATTTGTAGATTAAGTGTTTGATTTGTGTAATATCATTGACCGTGAAAAATATTTCCTAACCGGGATAAAACCGGGTATTAAAAAAAAATGAAACACCACCCGGTTTTCAATAATCTTTTTTTACCTAACGTTTCATATATTTTACAATTATGCGTATTAAAATCTCAACCAACAAGTATAGTATTAATTAAAGTACAGTTCGAAAGATGTTGTAACAAGTTGTGATACTTTTATGTTTGTGAATTAAGTATTACAAAATTTCGTTTTAATAAAATGGAAATGAAACTTTATCAAAGTATCCATATGTCCCAAGTATACCCAACTGAATTCTATAATGATTTATTTCTTACGGTACACATAATATAAAATGAAAATAAAGTTAAGCCTTAACAAATTTTTCTATCTAAGAATTAATTTTCTTAAAGATTCCTTTCCCAATTTTGGATGTATCGATACCAATGCGTACCTTCTTCAAAAGTTTTCTGCCTAAATAATTATATTTTTACAATTAATAATATTAAAACGAACAATCATGCTGAATAATTTTGTAGAAAAATATATACATATTATTTAACGGAATTTCAGAAGTTAATTAAACATTAACAAAAATCTCCTAGAGTACAATAACTGATTTAGTGGCTTCAAAGGTGATTTGTTTGTCGAAATACCCTTCATGTGAATTTCCCTCAATTCGACTGGAATGGAATCATTCTTGCACTGATGGATGCTAAAATATTCGAATTTGTGGACTTAGTTCCAAATCAACATCAGGATATAAAAAAAGGAGGTTTGTCTACCCAACCAGTTAAAGGTCCTACGAGCCAGGGGGATCCATGAAACGACAAGGGATAATCGAGAAGTCCTCCCGAAGAGATCCCCTGGGATCTACAGACAGCAGGATAAAGTTCATGTATTGCATAAGCGGAAGAATGGGAAAAACTTCAAAAAAGGTATATAAGAATGATAATGGGATAGGATATAACGCCACCTTCATATAAGGGTTGGAATCGATAAGGACCAAAGTGGAAGTAGAAGCAAGAAGGAGGACAGGAAGCCAATTGCTGGAGATAATTTATGTGGAAGAAGAAAGTTATCCAAAGGCATTAACGCTAGGGGAAATTAGGGGATTAGAAAATAATAAACCCTCAGAGTGGAAAAAAACGAAGTTGGCGCTTGAAGAGATAGGGTTGGAGATTGGGCAATGGCTAAAAAATCCAAACGAAGGGAATTATACAGAGCTTCAAGAGCAACGTTTAAAGGGCGTGAAACAAAGAAAGCAGCACACCATGCTGGAAGACTGGAATAAGGCTACGGAATCTACGTACTTTAAAGGACACCTCCACTGAAAACGAGGACCTGGAGCAAAGAAACACTGAGAGGAGAAGGGGGTGCCTAAAAAAGACAAAGATCAATGGACTAGGATGTGATCTGGGGACGTCCCGAAAGCAAGAAATAAATGCTACAAAAACATTCCAAGGAAATGTACGACCTCACGAGGTCATTTGAAATGAAGGCCAGAAGGATTGCAGCGAAAGGAACAGTAGTGAGAGAGAATATGAAGGAAGAAGTTGAATAAAGAGAATCATAGCAAGCTGCTAAACACACGCCGTATTTATGAAGACTTACGATCGCGATTTCCTACACTACGTAAAGAACTAGAAATTTGTGCTTGATGTAAGAAAGAGCTTAGTAAGTTGCAAGAAATACCAGCATCAGATTCAGATGACACAGACCAGCCTCGTAATGATGTTCTTATAAATGAAAACGTTAATCACGCTGAAAATAATGAAATCACTACGTAAAAGGAAGAAATAATGTCAAATGATGAAGACGATCCAGACTTCATGAGGCCGCAGTTGAAGTACTAGATTACATCAAAGAGAAGTTTATATCATCAACGAGTAGAGCTGAGAAAGTGAAACTGCTCACACTTGCTCCAAAGTCTAATAATGAAAACTAATGGAATAATGAGCACTAACAGCAGAAAACTAATGATCGAATTCGAAACATCCGAACGATAAGCTGAAAATGCGAAAAAGATAGTTGATAACCATAGGATTTTAACTCTGACTACGCTAAAAAGAGGAAGGCCTTTACGAGTGTGACAACATGAGTTGCGTAATGCCTGGAATGAAAGATAGCCTTTCTGTTCGAGTGAAAAGAAAGTTCTCGTTCTGAGAAGATTTATTTTTTGAAATTGAAGTGAATTGTATTCAGAATTCCAGTCGGCATATGAAGAGATTAAAGTGGGCTTCACGAAATTCACACAACTCAGACCCAAACATTGCATTTTGGCAGGGAGTATCAGTACCCAAACAGTATGCTTTGGTGTTTATTGTAAAAATATGATGTTAATGCTAAAAGAAATAAACATGCAATATTTAAAAAACGATTCAGAGGTCATTTTTAATAGCTATCTCGAATGTGTAAAGTTAACCATGTGCCTTGATGCAACAAGTTTCTGCCAATTAGGAGAATGCAATAATTTCCCCGGTAATACTAAAATAAAGGATAATTTGATTCCAGACTTTAATGAGGAGGATTTGGAAGAAATCAAATTTGACTCTTAGCTGTAGACCTACATATGCACTCTAAAGGCGCTGATAATGTATGTTGATGAATTTGCCAATGAGCTTTTGTGAAGCGTTGTTAAAGCGAAGAAGATATCGTTTCCTTACTACAGAGTAGTAATTATTTTTCAAAAATCTAAAGAGAATGATGAAAAATGGTGAATTCGTTATCTCATTCAATTACAATTAATACCATACATATGTACGTACTGCAGAAACGAAAACCAAAAAACCGCTTTTACGACCCGAACTCTTTTTCGATAACTTGGTTTTACAAATTTTAAAATTTTGCAAAATTTATTTAAGCTATTTAAGCTATTTAAATAGTGAGAGTGTCAACCCTGTAAAATGCAGAGAGCGATCAAGTATATTAGCTTATATTATTACTTTTCATAACAATAATACCATGAAGGCAGCAAGGTGCGTCTCTCATGTCTGCAAAATATAAATATTTGCATTTTCTTATTGTTTATTGCAAATTAGTAGGCAGGTGCTGACGAATGGTGCTCTTACCCTACGTAAGTTAAAATTAAATCAGATGCATTAAAATTAAGGTCTATGTGCTTGAAGCTTTTTGTATTCATTTAGCTGAAAGTTAAGAAACGCGTAAATAAAATTTAACATATCTTTAACACAAGTGTGATAAAATTTTTCGTTCTGATAATTTTTACAGGCATTTAACAATTCTGTTTTATAAATCGTAATAAATTAGAAGAACGACAAAAAGTATTATTTTTGTTAAACTTTTTCTCGGGTGAACCCTTTTTTTCATTGTAGCTGCACTGTACAAAATTTCAGGAGTTTTAACCACCTTTTAGTGAGGAAAAATCCACATTTTCGTTATGGAAAATCAATTTCTCCAAGATTTGGTGACACTTTTCAACAGTTCTTATAATTTACTAAAAAATTAGGGAAAATTCCCTAAAATGTAGGAAATTAGATAATACTTACAATTTATGGGGAAATTTCCCTAAACTTAGGGACTTGAGTGATTAACACTAAATTTAGGGAATTTTTCTAAAACTAATCTTTGATTTCCTACGTAGATTATGTAAATTTCATAAAAATTCTTGTTAACAAATTTTTACATTTGTTAAGAGATACGATCACATTTCGTCGATACTGCGTTGTCTTATCAAGTCCTATTGTAGAGATACCTTCAAATAGCCGTCAAGTAGAGGTCGGATCATATTTTGATTTTGTCGATGAAATGGAACAAATCAAAACATGAATCGATCGTTTCAAAACAATCAAACATCTGTGTATAAATACATACTATAAAAAAAAAGATTTGATTTATTGAATTGGAACAGGGCATCATAATCCCACCCCAGGAAGGTTATCATGGCTGAAAGAGTGGAGAATTGCAGTGGGACTCCAATGCTGTTCGGAAGTCGAAAATGGTACGAACCTCTCGATGCGCTGTAGGAAACAACACTAATGTTCAAAAAGTTTGCTTTTTATTAAAAAAACACAATATTTATAAAAATATAAGTTAGCTATGCAATTTGGCTATTACTTATAAATACAACATTGCAACGTAATTATAAGACTGGAAGAACTGAAATGAGAATTTTTGGTCTTTAGTAATTTTTTTCGAGACAGGTTTCGTAAATTTATAAAAAAAATTTTCATAACTTTAGAATAATGATTAGAAATTACAAAATTTTATTCACAATTCGAAAAGTTTTTTCAGCTAACTCGTATTTTAATTTTAATTGTACTTTGGTTCAGATTCTTTCTTCTTGCTTAGATACGGTTTTTGACAAACTTAAAAAGACAGTTGAAAATGCTTCTTCTTTTAAAACAGTTTCAATAATTTCTGTCACATTAACCAGCGTGAAAAGGTTTTAGTGGGTGGGTTTGGAATGGTTAATGGCCTCTCTGCCATTCTGGCCACAAGCTGCTATATTTACCGCACTTTTTAGAAAGAATTGCTAGAAAAAATATGTCCATTTATTGGACTTTGCGCGATTTTTTAAGAACCTGTGTGAAAAACGTTTGCATGACTCAATCATGGCAAGACACTAGAAAATATATGGGTCAATCACGTGTTACGGCTAAATGGCATCCTGTCGCAAGCCTTGCTCTGGTCCCTCGCCCATGTTCAATAAATGCTAAACACAAATGAATTTTCCTAAAAACATGTAAGTGCCAAAGAAAAATAGGTTGCGTTAAAAATGAACATCTTAGATTTGCCAATAGCCTACACGCGCACCAGGCACCTTAGCACGTATTCTACAAGAACTTATTTAAAATTTAAATTGTTCCAAAAGCCAAAATAACAAAAAATTGTGAGTCCACGACTCGCGAGCTCCGGATTTTAAGCACTTTTTAAGAATTTGAATGATGCTAACTGCCAAAGTAACTAAAAATTGTAAGTCGACGACCCGGGTTCACTGGGTCGCGCACCAGGTTGAACAGCACGTATTCTACGAGAATTTTTTTAGGAATTTAAATCGTGCCAACTGCCAAAATAACTACAAATAGTGAACCGGGTCGCGCATTAGGAACTTTAGTATGTATTCTACAAGAAATTTTTTAGAATTTAAATTGTTCTAAATATCAAACTAACTGTACCTATGACGTATTTGACGAAAACATTTAAAAAAATTTTATTTTGTAAAACACAAAACCATTTACAAATAGTGAGTTGACGATCCGAGTGCATTAAGTCGCGAACTAGGTAGTTTAGCATATATTCTCCTAGAACTTTTTAAAAATTTAAATTATTCGAATAACGAAAAAAATAACTACCAATAGTGAGTCGACGATCCGTGTTAACCTGATCGCGCAACAGGTAGGTTAGCACGTATTCTGCAAAAACTGTTTTAAAATTTAAACGATTGGTATTTATTTTTTAAGATGGCACAATTTTAATTCTTTGAAAGATCTTTTACAATTCGTGATAAACTATCTAGTGCGTGACCCAGTGCACCCGGGTTGTCGACTCACAATTCGGATTAGTTTTAGTTATTCAACAAATTTTTATTTCTAAAAAGTTCTCGTGCAATACGTATCAAAGCACCTGTTGCGCTACCCGGTGCTACAGGTTTGTCGTCTTGCAATCTGGAATTGTTTTGAGTATTCACAAAACCTACATTTTTAAAAAGTTCTCGCACAGTAAATATTAAAGTACCTGGAACTCGATCCGGTGCCCCCAGATTACAATTCTTAATTATTTTGGGAGTTAAAAAAATTAAAATTCTTAAAAGGTTTTTGTTGAATACGTGCTGAGCTACCTGGTGCGCGACCCGGTGCTTCTGGGGCGTAAACTCATAATTTTTATTTATTTTGGCAGTTGGCACAATAAAAATTCTTAAAATGTTCGCGCAGAATACGCGCTAAACTACCTAGGTCGCGAACCACTGCACACTGTTCGTCGACTCACTATTGGTAGATTTTTTTTAAAGTTGACCCAATTTACAATTTTTTTAAAGTTCTTGTAGAATACGCTCTAAACTACCTGGTGCGTGACTTAGCGTATCCAGGTCGTCGACTCACTATTTGGAATTAGTTTTCTTATTCAGAAAATTTAAACTTTAAAAAAGTTTTTGTGGAATACGTAATAAAGTACCCTCTTTGAAAAATTTTACAATGCGATTAGCAAATCACAATTTTTCAATTTTATTAGTTTCTGTATATTATTTTAAGATTGTTTAAATTTATTACACATGTTATAATTTCACTTTCAATTTTAAAAATTCCATCTTTCTATAATTTTTCAGTTTTTCTGAAAAAGAAATTCCATATTATTTTTCTGAGATCGGTCAGAATTATTACAGTACAGTAGCTAGAATTGTACAGTAGCTAAATAATACATTTTCGGAGCTATAAGAATAATATGTATTGATCAAGATATTTGGAAATAGTGTAAAAAAATTACATTCGTGTAAAGAATTTTTCTTCTATAAATGGTAAAAAGTTATTGTTTTATACAATTATTAACGTTTAACGAATGATGAGAGTAATATATTTGTTAACGATATTTGGTAATCAATTAAACAATTTTCTTCCTTTTAAACTATATTCTGTTCTTGCAAATTTTTAAAACGTATACCATAATTTAAGAAATTACCAAATATCCTAAGAAAATTACTTTTCATATTAGAGTTTTCAAGCTTATTCTAAAATGCGGGGCATATTCTGTACAACGATAAACAACTATGACAGTTTTTAAATGGGCCAGGAAGAATATCAACATTAGGCTTTCTTTCAAGCCCAAAGATTTGAACGAATTATAAAACTATAAAAATTATAAAATTATAAATCATAAAACCAAAAGACGAACACATCAACACAACACAACGATAGAGTGGACGAGCCAGTACACGTTCGAGGTTGGTAAAAGAAATTCTAAAGCTTTTTTGTGACTTAACTTGAATCATTTGTGCCAAACAGATACTGTGGACCACCCACTCAAATCAAAATAAGTCGAGTCCTTTTGGAGGTAAGTGTGCGTAATCCAGCATACAGTGTAATAAAAAGTAAAAATGGTATCAATGGCTTCTGGTCGAAGAAGCTTCCTTCAACCCACGAACATCCAAACCCTTTTTTCTCCTGATAACAAAATTTAGAAGAGCCTATTCCAAAGTCGATGGTGAAAGTACGAATAGTGTTTCTTCATAAGGAAGCTATGAGCAAATGGCTTGAACAACATCGTAAGAAGCTCAGTGAGATTGATGCCGCTATGAAAACCAGATTAACTATTTTATCTGGGAAACATCGTGTAACAAATAACAGTTAAACTCAGGATTATGCCAGAAGTGCAGAGCAACTAAACCAAGATGTTAATGTTCAGGTGCTAATTTTTTTGTTAGAGTGGGGACTTAGGTAGTAGCGTGATGTCTCTTTATTGACCATGCTCGGCCGTTTTTCCTTGCTGTTCAGTGTTAGCCAATGTGCAGGCAAGTGTGCACTCTCTCATTAATGAAAAAAGTTGAAATAGAATTCAGACAAAGTGATTTAGTTTTTTATTAAGTGATTTTCCCGACTTGATAGCCTTTTGGTGTTATGGGAAGTAACGAGTCGGTTGATGTATGACTTTCGGTCTCATCGGGATCGATCGTTAGTGAACCATCGTGATCATAGCTTTCGAACGCTACAATTCTGCTAATTTTCTAAAACAACTAAAATGTTTTTTTATGTGCAAAGAACTTTTTTGGATCGAGGCGGAGACTAGTTTTTTTATCACACTGAGAAGGTACTTGGAAGCTCTAGTAATCGTGATAAATTACTTGGTACTTTGTTTGATCGACTTAAACCTTACAAAATGTGATCCCTAAAATGTCCCACGTTAGTCTGTCATTATATCAGCTTCACAAGACCTAAGGATGGTCGAGAAATAAGCTCGAGAGAATTGAGGGTAGCCGAGTTTAAAGAAAAGCTTTAAGTTTTTTGAATCGAGGTCTACTGGCTGGGGTTTCCAAAGAGTCTAAGCTTATTACCAGGAAATCCTCACTACAGTTTATTCTTTAAGAGGTCTACAAATAGCTAGCCGTACCAGAGAACCGTATAGAGGACGTAACATCTAGAAAGTATGCCCTCTGTCTTAGATACATACGTCTTCTTTGACAGATTTTGTTCCCGATAACAGTTGATGAGCGTGTCATTCACACCCAGGACATCTAGGCCACATAATATATAATTTCCAACTTATTGTCGAGAATGCGAATTGACGAATATACTGGAATTTTACTGTCCCGAAAATAGCTTCTGTCGCCCACTCGAGGCCTGACATAATCACCGTGACTTCAAGATATCAACCCAATTGTTATCGGAAAACTCGCCACCAGCCAACTAGATCCTGAGGGCTAAGAAAAATGAAAAGAAAATAATAAGTGCTTTTACCTCTATATGTCTCTACATGTAACGCTAATGATTAAATTTGTAACTTCTGATCTATGAAAGGGTTTAATGATGGCCCATAACAAAAGTGCTTATAAACTAAGTATAAATAATCACATCCATATTACGTTATACTAGTATTTCCAGTTTTCTTTCAGAGAAATTAAATATATTTGTCATACTCATATTATTTTCTCATGCGGTCTACGGATACGCGAGGTGTGCCTTGCCACCATCTGTGTATTAAGTTCATAAATTGTTGGATTTTTGGTGGCTGGGCATGTAGTAGTTCGTCCTGCGGTTGTTGGGCTTGTGCTGGTTGGGCGTGTCGTGGCTGAGCTTGTGGTAGTTGGGCTTGTGGTGGTTGGGGGTGTGGTGGTTGAGCTTCTGGTATTGGGATATGATTTTGTAATATTAGTAAACCACGCGGCACATCGCTCCACTTGGTCACCGTATGGTTGAACCTTAGAAAATGGTTTCCTGAAGGTATACGAATCTATATGTTTGTGCGGCAGAAATTTCCAGGATGAAGTTCCACGAATGCCGTTGTGCCTGGTACAGAATCTTCCAATCTTTGGCATAAGTGGTATCGAGGATCACAGTAAGTTTCAGACTGATTATAATCAGTCTTATAATTATAAGCAAACCTCGATCTTCTTAGTTTACGCCTGGGTGGCATGGATTCAAGAAACGAATGGTGATATGTGAACCTTTCGCAGATACTTAAAGTGATTTTTAGCCAGAAATTGAATGATGATGTTTAATTTGACATTGATGAAGAATCAGTTAAATTAGTTTTTCTTGACGGAAAAATATGTTCCCCCCCTTTACGACCTCTAAAAATGTTTAATTTTGGATTTTAAAACACGTTGAATGTTGTAAGAAAAACAGTGTCGGATATAGAAAATATAATGTGATATTTAAATTACTGCTGATGTGTACATGCTTTTAACGTATCTGAGCTCAATTTTTGCAAAATGTAGCGAGATGAAATATGACAAGAACGGTGTGGCATTAAGTTAAGTTGGCAGACAGCTTCTGCTGCAATCGGAAAGTGCACAAAATTTTAAATAATGATTTTTTTGCCTTGTATTGCAGGTTATGTTTACTTTCTCAGAATTCTCGGCATGTGGCTATGCTGCCAACTGCTGAGCATGAAATATGACTTTTACTAGGATCAAGTCGAATAAATATTTTAATTTACATTTTATTATTATTTAAAAAAATTATTTTTACATTAATCTGCATAACAATTATATACCCAATTTATTGATTGATATTCTGGACAAATTTGTATTTAACTTCAAACTTTAGAAACAAATAATGGACACGGTTCATGGAGATCTCCAAAGTAGTACGAACATCGACGGATGCAAATCGTAAAACAAACCCAAGGGATTATCGTAAGAACAAAAGACGAATGCATCAGCTCAGCATAAAGATAGAGTGGGCAAGCCAGTATGCGTTAGACGCGTGTAAAAGATATTCTACAGCTTTTCTCTGACTCAACTTAACTCATTCAAGACCCTTCAGATACACTCAAAATAAGGTAATGTGATGTACTTCGGAGATAATTACATAGAGTCAAAAGGAGGAGAATAGAGAAATGGCATCAAGAGCTTGGTCGATGAAACATTCTTGAAGCCAGAGACATCTAAATCCTCTTTTCACCTAATAACTGAAGTCGAAAGAGCCTATTTCGAGGTAACTGGTAAAAGAAGGCACATTATTTTTTTACAAGTAGGACATCTTGCCCGGCTCTAAGAATTTGAAGTTGATAACTCCTCTGAAGACACTATATAAAAAGTTTCATATTAACCCTAAATTGTAGGATTGTTTGGATACTCGGACCTATGGAGCAGGAGATGTAAGAATAAGGTGACTTGAGAAGAGGCGAACTAGGATCTCCAGAGAACCTGCTAATCGACAACTGGGAAAACATTGTGTGGCATGTAACAGCGTCAGCTTCCAGATAGGTGTATTTCATATCGACCCTATGAGCCGTATGCTCTTTTAGCTTATACTATTGCTACTATATTTCGTACATCGCGAATCCTCAGATTACTTGCAATTGAATCGTTCTCTGATAATTGTCAAGAAATATACTCTAAAGATTGGAATTGAGTTTAGGTTAGAAGTATCCTTCAACATTCTGTTGAAGCAAAGTATACTGGCTGAAATATTCGATCACTTAAAATTCGTTAACAGAAAAGCTTTGCAACACATTGTTTCTGGTGAGACCTACCAATAACTATGCGTGCCACAGAGCTTTATATATGATGTAATGTCTAGAAAGGATGCCCTCCGTCACAGAAATAAAGATCTTCACTTACAGAGTTGGTTCGAATTTTCAGAGAGGAAATAAGTTATGAATATGACCAAAACTTTTACCTTAAATCGTCCATTCTACGACTTAACATCTCACGCCATACAGTCCGTGGCGAAATTCTATTTCTCGGGGTTCTTTATAACAGGAAAATTTTGACGGAAAAAAGAATATCGTTAGAAGAACTCTCAAAACTAGTAGCTCTAATTATATTCAATTAAAGTGCAACTTTTCATCGGCGAAATTGGTTTAACTTACTATTTTGCACTCAGGTTATTTAATTCAAATTCCTAAAAGAGAACGAGAAACATATTTTACAGTAGGAGAGTGCATTGTACCACTTAGTAACTTTCAACACGTATTTCCAGTTTTTATTTAGAAGAATTACGTATATTTGTCATAATCATATTATCTTAGAGGTCTAGGGGTTTGCGAGATACGCCTGGTTGCCATTATTGGAGTAAATTCATAGGTTGTTAGACTTGCGTTGACTGGGCTTTTGGTGGTTAGGTCACTCTACGGGTGTAGATTTGAAAATTGTTCCACGGATGCTATTGTGCCTGGCAGAGGATCTTCCAATCTTTGGCATTAATGACGATCACGATCATAGTAAGTTCCAGAGTGATTATTTGCAAACTCAGATCTTCTTGGTTAAGGCCTGAGTGGCATCGATTCTGTAAAAGAGTAGACATATGTTTCCGATAACGAAGATGTTCATGGCTAAACCCTCCTCCCGCAGCAGATTCAGATGAAAATCCATGGAGTATATGATTTGGTTTTATGGCTGCCTAATTGTTAGCGTCGACAAAAACAGGTATCAAAGGTCGACTATTTGTCGTGTGTTCTGCTTCAGTGTACAATTTTCTTAATACCTCTTCCCTAGGCTCTATTTCGTACAAAGTAGCATTAAGTGATACTTTTACTGAACGTACGAGTGTCTCCCAACTTCCTCTTATGTGTTGCGCTCCTGGAGGAATGAAGTTCTTCTTAATTCTTTGTTTGGTTGCTTCACTCTGATGAGCTCCTTGGTCCAATTTCTTTATGGACTTACGAAGCTCCCTGTCAGCTGCCTTCAAGTTCGTACTATTGTCAGAATATATATCCACCACTGCTCCTCCGTAATTTATCATTCTCCTAAGGGCTAACATTGCCGATTCTGATGTTAGAGATGCTGCGAATTCCAAATTATTTGCTTTTAAGTCAAGATAGTTAAGCGATATGCCCTATCTTTTCTTAATGGGTCCGAAATAATCCATGTCGACAAAGGAGAATGTTTTCAATGATGTTCCGATCTTACCCTAGGTAAGTTGTCCATCTTTGGATCTTGGGGCATTACTTTGTGTAAGAGGCACCATTGACAATAACTTGTCCCAGATCTTATGGTTGGTCGTACATTTACTATCCACTTCTGTTATCGTAGCTCTTTCACTATGGTTTCAGGAATTGCCTCTCCGTATTGTTGATGATAGTGTGCAACTAGCAGGTGGGTGTAGGGATGTTTACTATCTAAGATGATTGCTTTCTTTAATCTTATCTCTACTCCTTCTGTCGCTTTTATCCTTCCTTACAAACGATAAATGCCGTTTTCATCCAAGGAAGGTGTAAGTAATCTTAAACGGCTGTTACGAGCTAATGAATACCTCTGACGTATTTATCTGATCTTTAAATAAAAACTTTTACTTTGTAATCTACCTAAGCACAGTTGTTCAGCTCGACTCACACTATCTTTAGTTAAAGCCAGTAATCATTTAGAAAATGGTCGTTGCTCTCAATTCTTGTACTAACCCCTTTCACCTTAGCTGATTGTTTTTTGCTTTGTTACGTTTCTGTAACACTATATTCACAGTAAAACATGCACGACCCATCCAAGTCTAGATGAATCTTTTAGGTCTCCCAGCTTTAACCATTTCCACGGTAACGATATCCCTCTTCCTTTACGGGCTCTGTTGATGGAATACCGTCCATCCGATCCACTGCCATTCATTATAAAAATTACGTTTCAGCTTAAGTTTTCTTTAAGATGTATTGAGTGAATCCATCATCAAATAGAGCGCGAGTCTTAACACGACCTGTGGGTCCTGTCAAATATATTGGTGCCACATTTAATAATAACCGTTTGTTCAAGTTATGTGCTGCTCTTCTGTCCTCGTATTGCAACTTACTTCGTGCGCAGTTGTGGGAAACGTCTCTTCTAATCATAAGAATTTTGTAGATGTTTCAGCATTATTACTTGGGCCGGGCGCATCTTCCTTGGATTTCGCTTGATTGTGTAATTTTTTTAATCACGATGAAGCAACAAATGATGACGTTTATTACAGCCTTGCTTTTGACAGATTGACTTATTACATATTTATTATATAATATATAATGTTATGACTTGAGTTAACAGAATAACTAGACGTGTCTGGTTGACTGGCCTCGCTACTCTTGTTTCTCCCTTTCTGTGATAAAGTGTATTGACGATAAATGTACCAATTATTTTTTCAGTTTCTGTAACATTTTCCTCCTTCATTATTGTTCTGATTCTAAAAGCCCTGAAAGAGCTTCATTATAGGTGCCGGCTCTGCATGTCATCTCAGCTTGGGCATCTTACTGTTGATATCCTTTATTAATTCTGGACTATGAAGATATGCGATGTGTCAGCCGCTTTTATAGCTATTACGCACTTCTTAATTTTAGTAGCGAACGTATCGACGAAACCTACAACTTACAATCGACATAAAAATATTCACGCTTTAACTTGTTCTGCTTTAATTAATACCTATTGACGCCAGTTTGGTTGTTCACTTTACACCTCAATTTGACAATAAACAAAATACTATTTACGCTCTAATTTTCTTTATCAGGAGGCTTGTCGCAGACTGAACGCATCAATCGATTCTGATTCATGCGTACCATCTCAGCATACAACTCTTTCGTCACGTTATACGCCCACCCGGGCAAGACGAAGGACCTCTAATTTCTGGTTAACCAGCAACATTCTACTGGATTCACCAAACTAGCCCAATACATGGAACAGCGGATAATCGATTGATTGTATTCTAGAGACTCTAAAAATTATAACATTATTTCGAGATCTCATTCACCGACAAGGAAAAATGTTTAGCTACAAAATAAATGTTGATAAATGCGGAAACACGAATATGGGGTACATATTCTTCCCGGATCTTACCATTAAATTCCACGGCTAAAATTCACTTGAAGAATGACCTTGAGCTCAATGATAAATATTTTACTTGAGGAAATATTCTTGACAATATTTTTGCCAAAAACTATAATTGTCATGTTTTAATTCAAAGGTAAGTTTTTTGCTTAATATAGTCTTTCATGTTTTTAAACAAATCGTTCCCATTTTGTTAATTTAAAGGTTTTTTTAAATTTTCGACGGACTTTAAAAAAAAAATTAAATTCATCACCAGCAGAAAACAAAAGTGAAGCATGTGAACGAAATAAAATAATTATAGTATTTTAAAGAAGAAATGTGTTATTTTCATAAAGTACAGCTCAAAATTGAAATAAGGTGCATGAACAATCTGATTAAAATCCAGACAGTACTGAGCTGGTCAGATTCTTAAGACCCGAGTTTCCTTAAATTTCAGTTTTTTTAATTGATCTTTTAGCTACTAAATTAGCTTGTGCACTAGATAATTTAGAAACAAATCGTTCAAGACTGAACTATTTTAAATCTCCAGTATTTTCCCAAGAATGAAACAATTATTAAATTATATAACTATTAAACAAATTTTAGGTTTCCATCATTCAGAGTTAAAACATTTTAGATTAAAAATATTGTACAAAATTAGAGGATTATAGAGTTTATAGTTTCAGAATAATACTTTAAAGAGAATAATTATAAGTTCGTTCAAATCTACGACTTATTCACCAATCAGCTGAAGAACTTTCAAAGGTGCATTCCACGGTAAAATTGCAACAACTTCAATAATGATGAATTGTTATTATAAGCATCTAGTTCCAAATAATTGTTTAAGAAAAAGATTATAATTTTCAAAATTGATAAAATAGCGGCTATTTTTCTGAATTTTCCTATTTTTGTGAATGTTTGATAATATTTTGTTTAAAAACTGCCACAGAAAGAAGTAAATATCAAGGAAAAAAGTTTTTCAGCAAAGAATTTGTTTTAAAAAAGCCTGTTCTCTTTTTTAAATATATAACGCGACATCCATTTATATACTAATTCACTCAATCATGATTATCTCGATTCGGATACATTAACGCTTCTTATAAAATTAATTAAAAAATTTTTTTTGTCCATATAAGCCTCGATCGATCAGCAAGAAGAAAATGTTAAATGTGGCCTTTTCGAAAAAATTCATTTTTAAAATTTTCAGAAAAGTCGATGCCGTTTTTTCAATTTTTTAAATATATATATTTTTCTCTATTCATTCGATAGAGCTCAAAATCCACCATTATATGAGAGAACACTTGATCAAATATATATTTGTAAAAAACTTTTTTATTTAAACAATATTGCACTTACCAATAAAATGAAGCAGGAAAACTGTAATCGCGATGAGTAGAATTCCGGCAAAAGATTTTAATTCTAATGGAAGGATTTTGTCTCATCAGGATAAAAAGCATCAAAGGTAAAAAGCACGCGCTACTATTATTTGATAAATACTGATAAGATAAGTACGGCGGTCTTTTCGTTTCTTAAAGAATAAAAACGTAATATATATGTGGAAAATATTTATTAGAATTTTTTTCTTTCATATACACAGAATATTTTTTTTTTCCACAGATTAGTCAATTTATAAACATAGCTACTGTAAAAAAACGTGTAATTTGTATGTTTACAAAAATTTTAACGAGGAATCTGCAAATCAAATGATAGAGCTTTGCTTTAAAAATAGATATATTATTAAAATACGAAAAGTAATTTAAATATTTTAGTCTATTTTAAACAAAATATCTCGTTTAATAGTTGTCGCTCAAGTAAGAGGATATTCTCAAACTGCGTTAAAAACGCAGGAACACGACCTGCAGTGAAAACGAAAAAAAAATTTTGGACTTTCAAAAAATAATCAGAAAATTTTATATTGAAATTTTGTATTACAAATATCAATCAAAATAGACTTAATAGCAACAAAGTGAAGCCAGACTCATGTTTCCCATTGAAAAGTACTTCGCAAATTAAATGATGCGTTTAGCAAGGATCTAGAATTTTCTTTTAACTGTACTAAGACATAAGTTTAGTAATGATGGACAGTTTTTTTTGGATAAACTTTCCTGTATGAGAAAGAAAACTTATTTGTTAGAAATAAGAAAGAAAAGTACTCTTCAAAACGAGCAAAATTAAATACACCTTTAGTGAATGCACGTGTATCAGTGTGCAGCAATATTTGCATTTTTTATTCAGGATTATTACACATGTTTGTCATGTTTATATTATTTTTTCGTCCAGTCTTGATGTTCACTAACTGGCCTTGTAGCTATCGTTGGCCTCGTTGGATAGGTGGTTTGACTTATTGTGGTTGGGATTGTCGCGGTTGGGGTCGTAGTTGTATAATACGTGTCACATCCTTCCATCCATACACCCTCCCGATGGAGTGTGATGTATTGTCTCCTGAATTTAAAATTATGATTAGGTTTATGGGATCGGTAGTTCCAGGACCAATTTCTACGCATGCTGTTGCTTCTCCTCCAATGTGTCCCAAACGCTGGAATACTTGACTGCCATGTTTGAAGGTGTCTGCGCGATTATATTCATAGGCACCTATTAATTGACGACCAGGTGGTCTGGATTCTGTAAAGAAATAGATATTTGTAATGCCTAATCAGATATATTGAAAAACAGATGGTATACAGTCAATCAAACGCTGAATGAGGAACGCATATTGTCTTGTCCACTTTATCTTTGTGCTAAGTAGATAAATTTGTCTTGTAGTTTTATGATTAGCTGTTTCCTTTGATTTACGGTTTGGAAATATTAAAGGAGCAAGATTGACCATTTTTTTATATCAAATAGAATAAGAACGAAAGGGTAGCTTTGATAACTATCGTTGACGTAAATTTTTTGAAAATTTCTCTAAATATTAAAATAGATAATCCAAGCAGAGTGGCATGGAAATAATGTGATGAATGGCGGAGATGATCAAAATATAAAAACTGATACAAAGGACTGAGAACAAAACAATGATAAGGAGAGAAATAGCGAATATAGTTAGATGAGTAAATTTTTAGAATTCGAAAACCCTACAAATAAGAGGAAAATTGACATGGTGGTTTAAAATTTGCCCCTCAGTTTCATGAAGACCTCCACGTAGCTTCATCTTTGGTAACTCATTGTGATGGAAAATTAATTTTTGATTTTTTAGGAACAAATTTTATCGACAAACTACCCGTTTTTGTTTACTGATTAGGTGTTCACCAACTGTTCAGTGTTCCGAAATTGAAAATCACAAGAGGAGAAATGCAAGCAGCATCAGTGGCTGATGTGCTTATCGATTAAAATATCCATAATAAAGTTAAAGTTATGTATTTCAACACACCATCTTCTAATACTGGCAAAAACCTAAATATAATTTTACTTCCATTTCTTAAATTTGTTAGTTAAAGAGAATCAAAAACTCTGCTGTGCATAATACCTGTTGTATTTACCTTTTCAATACAGACCCCTTTAATGAAGTTTTTGTTATTTTCGAACAGTTCTTAGAGAAACATTTGTTATTTCGGTTCAGTGAAATCGTGTTTTCAAGTAACCAACGCAAAATGCAATTTAAAGACTCTTTTGATCAATAGAAATTATAAAAATTTACTTTGTTATAGATCAACCAGAAGAAAGAAGACGAAAATGAGCTTATTGAGCTTCCTTCCGTTTTTTGAAGAAGAATCACCGCTGCAAAAAGGAGTAAAGGGAATAAGAGAATGCCAAACAAGTCAGTTTCAACAACTTGTTGTTGTTTATCATGTTGGGAGTATAAAAAAGCTATCTATTTAAAAATTATTCTATTTAAAAGTCAATTCAGTTTTACTGCTAAACAAATAAAATACCTTCGTGACGTATTAACGTTTATCATTTGAATCTATCTGAAAAATTGGTTCACGTTTCTTCAGTAACATCAGTTGTAAATAGTTACCTTAAGTTCTTGACCAATCTCTTTAGTTTAAGATAAAAGTACAGAACTTAAAAGACCTGCTGCAACTGATTCAAGAACAAAGCCAATCATTCCCTAATTCTAAAAAGAATATCTGGTTGCAATCAAAACGTACTACAAAAATGAATTAAAGACACATACTTCATTCATAAGGTTAAGTATAAGAAGTTAATGTGAAGAATTCCTGAAAATGAAACAAAGAATATAACAACCAAATTTGGACAACCATTATAAGATGTTCCTGTTGCAAGCTGAAGAAAAACAATGATTTTTTCTTCTATTGTCTTGGTAAAGGTGCTGTATTTAACAGAAAATGCTAGGGAGCATTTTTTACAGTTATTTTTTATTTTTATTTGATAATAGTAAGGGAATAGAATAATACAAAAAGGAGAGAAAAGTGCCTTGTTTTTTTTGTTTGTTTTCCTTATCGTAATTTGCTAAATTTGGTATAGTTCAGATTTCCATAAAACCACTTGACAAATGTTTGGCTAAAATGAAGAACTTGGCACTAGTGGGGCGATGGTCGTAGGGACTAAACCGTAGGCTTTGGCTGTTGCTATTGCTGGTTCGAAACCAACCTTAAACTGTAGGTCCTTTTCCCACCACCAAGTAAGTGTGTGGGAGGTATGTAAAGGAATAGGGAAGATGGTACAAGGAAAATGTAAACCCTTAGGGAACACATTAGAAGCTTCCATTCTAATAAATTGACACTGTTTATTTACAGAAAACGGGAGAATGCTAAATTGAATCAACATTTACTTAAGAAAATTACCTTCAGTGACCTTTGAATTTTATTTTAAAAATCTCAAAAAATCTGAATTTAATATTGAATTATAAGTATCACAATTCATAGCCACAAGGAACAAAATGTCAATAAATAGCGCCAATTTAAAAGATTAAGGACTAAACTTCCGTTTTGCTAACAGTTTTTGCAGTGAAATTTGCTGCTACTAAATCGATTAGATTCAATTTAAAAATAATAGATTTTGATGTAAAATTTTGTAAGATTTTGAAATGCGTTAGCATATGTGCAAGAAAATTCAAACTAAAATAATTATATTCATTTATTTAACAAAAAAATTGAATTTTTCATGGCATAAAGTCCTTATTTTATTATTTTGTTTTTAAATTTGTGTGTCGAATATGGCAGCTAAAAGTGAAATTTTCGTTGCTATTCCTCATTATCCAAAAATTGCTAAAAAATTCAGTCTTTCATATGAATACGCACATAGGGGCTTTGGGCCGCTGTTGACGGATTCGTGATCAGATTTTAAAATTCAAGATGGTGGATCCAAAAGGGTTTACAGAAATTACTGAAACATTCCGATTTTCACAAAAATTTGCACATGGAAGCTTTCGAGGCTACTGATAACGAATCCACCATCTGATTTAAAAAATTAAAGATAGCGGATATTATGTGACTGTCAAAAGTTACTGAAACAAACCGATTTTTAACCGAATTTACACATAGGGGTTTTGGGGGCCGCTGATGACCAATCCGTGATCAGGTTTTTAAAATTCAATAGGGTGGATCCAATAAGGTTATTAGAAATTACAGAAACTTTCCGGTGTTTACAAAATTTCGCGCAGTTGAGTTTTTTCGGCTGCTGATTACGAATCTACCATTAGATTTTCAAAATTCGAGATAGCGGATGCAATACAGCTATCAAAAGTTACTGATACAATCCGATTTTCATACAAATTTGTACATGAGCTTTTTTAAGGGCGGCTGCTGATTAATCCGTGATAAAACTTCCAAAATTCAAGATGGCTCTTCGAATACCACTGCCAAAAATTATTAAAAATGCCTATCAGTTTATTTGTCAATTTATTTATCTCTTTTGTCCAACTCTCACCACACGGAGAAGAATATCTAAAAGAGTAATGTTATTTTTTTTTTTAATTATTTTTCAAGTGTAATGTTATTTTTGTGAAAATAAGAGTTTGGATACTTTCCCACATTAATTGTGGATCAGGTCCTCTATCTTGAATTTCGAAAATCGATTACGAATTGGACAATCAGCGGCCTCAAAAACCACCATGTGCGAATTTTTATGAAAGTCGCAATGTGCTGGTAACTTTTTCCCGCCACATTGGATCCTCCATTTTGAATTTCATGAAATCTAGTCATCGATTCGTAATCAGCGGCCCCAAGAAACCCAAAGTGTGAATTTTTATGATAATCGGAATGTTTCAGTAATTTTTTGTATCTGTATTGGCTCCATATCTTTAGTTTTCAAAATCTGATTTCTTGAGCTAACCTATCGATTTTAAAGCATACGTTCAAAATTCTAGGCAAATCTACATAACAATTTATTGTTTAACATTTTTTTAAATTTATTCAGCAGCTGAAGACGTCGCTGAAAAAAGTGTTAGAAAAACAGACCCTAAGACGACCCTGAATGACCTCTAAGTATATTTTTTCAATGCTAAAATAAATTAGAGGTATTGTTTTAGCAACAGGAAGAATTTGAAGAGGTAGCAATTTAAATTATAAAAGATGCAAGCAAAATCTTGCATTGTTTTCTTTATTTAGTTAAATATCGAAATCTAAAATTTCCGTAGACATATAATATACATAAATAGTAGTTTTGGTTAGACACTCGTTTAACCAATCACATTTTATAATAATGGGTAATATTATCAATACTGTTGCACATACCAACAGATAGAAGCAGGAAGACTGCGATTATAAAACATGAAGTTTCATTAAAAATCGTCATTGAAATCGATGAATGTCGGAAGACTGCCTAATAAATTGGTGTTCAAATGACTGCTCTTTACACTGATAGTTATCAAAATTTTCAGGGAACATTGGCACGGTTATCAAAATTTACGAATCCTGGATCATAGATGCAGTTACAAATTTTCGAATAAGAACAAGGTCTTTGTGGCTTATATAATACGTAGTATTATTACATTTGCTGTATACTGATAAGAGTATTATCTTGCTCCTTCTATAATTACGCAAGACGTACATTTTTTTCACAAAATGCGAAGAATATTCATTGCATTATGTTTCTATAATTGAAATAAAAATTTTATTCTCAAGTACACAGAAATTGTGTTTTCAATAACCGAGTCTCATGTCCACCCAAAATTCGGGATAATTTTTTTCGTACTTTCTATAAGTTTGGCTAGTCATCTGAGAATTTCAGAGATTGGCCTATTATATTGTTAGAAAATGAATTTATTTTTGGTCTAGCAAAAATGCTATTGATTTGAAGTTCCTAAAAAGTATAAAAATTGATTATGTGATTATCCAAAAAAATTTAGAAGAAAAACAAAATATAATAATAACTCACTGATGCAGAAAAGCGTAACTCGTTTATTTCTACTTTAAGATAATGCAATATTTTCAAAAAAACATATTCCCTTCTTCATCCCTAATTCGTTAAATCTGTTACCTGAGAAATTTCATGATTATATATTTGTGAATATAGATTTTTAGTTATAACACAGACTCACAAAAAAATTCTACAATCCAAACTGAGCCACTAAACCTATATATTCTTGAGGTCGCTGGATTCGAAAAAGGTGTCAGTCGGATCCCACAAGGTTAGGCTCATGGGCAATCAAAGATGAAAATATAGAGAACAATTAAGTCGAAAGAACCCTTTATTTTTAGACGTTTTTTGGGTCGCTCATTCTGAATCCGAGGTTAGTGTGACCGCATCAGTTCATGATAAAGGTCAGGTGAATGTAAAAATTAAAAAAAAAAAAACCATTGGATTGGAGACAACACATGTATCAGAGAAAACCTATACTTTCAAATGTTTTTAAGGTTGCTAAAACCGAATCCAAGGTCATTTTTGACCCGTACGATCAGGATGAGGGTAACGCCGATTCAATAGTTTTTTTACACCTCGATCTTTATACACAAGAACTTCTGAGAGTCAGTCAAACTGACCTTGGATTCGGATTCAGCGACCCCCAAAAACGTCTGAGAGTGGAGATTTCTTCTGATCTAATGTTTTTCTTCATTTTGTTCTTTATTTTACATTGAGCCTAGCCTAGTGGGGTCAAACTGAACCCAGATTCGGTTACAGCGATCCCAAAAACGTCTAAGGTTGAATTTTTACTTCTATGAAATGTTTATCTCCTATCCAGTGTTTTCCTACATGATGACCTTCATTTGACCTTGATCCTCACGTTATGGGGTCAAAATGACCCAATTTCGGAGTAAGCGATCTAAAGAATGCCTGAAGGTAGATTTTTTTTCCAATCAAATGTTTTTCTTTATTTGAACCTTGCCTTGACTCGGCTTCTGATCTGATAGGGCCAAATTGGCTGAGATTTGAAGTTAGTTACACCAAAAAAGTCGAAGAAAAGAGTTTTTTCTGATCCAATGTTTATCATTATTTGGACGCTCACTTGACTTTGATAGTGACTTCCTGGATTCACAGTAAACACGGATTCGTTTTCCAACAACGTCATAGAGTAGAGGTGTTTTCTGGTCTAATGTTTTTCTTCATTTTGACCTTTAGTTGACATTGAACCTAGGCTAGTGGGGTCAGCGATCCCAACAACGTCTAAGATTGAAGATTTTCTTTTATGAAAAGTTTATCTCCTATCCAATGTTTTCCTGCGTGCTGACCTTCAATTGACCATGATTCTGATTTGATAGGATCAAAGTGACCCATGATCTGAGAGTAGAGGTTTTCTCCGAACCAATAATTTTCTCCTACTCAATGGTTTCTTGCATTTTAATATTCAATTGATTGCGATCCTGACCTAATGGGGTTAAACTGACCCAGAATTCGGATCCAGCGACCTTAAAACATATGGATATGGTGGTTTAGCCCAGGTTGCAGAAAATTTTGTTTATGCGGTTGTGTAATTGATACTAGTTTCTTTTGTTTTCGCTTCGTACATTTTATTTTAGTTTTGACTAGCGTTACGGTATGTACGAAATTATATTGTGTATTAGTTTGGCCGTGAATCGTATACTATAAATCACTACTTATAAACACTGCTATAATCACTATTTTGCTGAAAAAATAGAAAGGCAATATTGTGGAAGTTTTTACTAGTTATATTTGTGAAAGTCCAAATTAAAAAAACAAAAATTATCATTTAAATTTTTAATGTATTTCTATCTTTTCTTTTTTTAAGTTTTCAATTAATGTCATTTTAATTTATAAAGAATGGTTAAGGTAATAAAATAGTGAAAAAATAATGAAAAGTGTGTAAGAGTTATTTCTATTCACAAAATAAAATTTTTTAATTTGAAGAAATCGCTCTATGACGATTATTAGGGAAAAAATTCGTGGATTCAAATTTATTCTAAAATACTTAAGCCTTATAGGGTAAAGTTTAAGTATATTAATTCAGTATAAGCGATAAATATCAAAGCCTAATTAAATAAAATTAAAGGGTCATTATGAAAAAATTTCAATTTTGTAAACTAATAATTGATTTAATAGGTAGAATATAAAATTTTTTGTCTTCTTCCATGCTCAAGGTGCGTGACTGTAAATAAATTTAAATTTAATTTAAAACAATATTTCTTACGATTATTTTATTCTTTTAAATAAGATTTTTAATAAGCTAATCCTTTGGTAACCGAAGATCCACTTCTGTACATAATCCGAGGCAGGGACGTTACACAATTTGCTAACACCTCTTTAGTGAATATAATAAAGTGAATTATCTTTATTATAATTATAAATTGTACCATTCTCGCAGATTAATTATATCTTTTTTAACTACGTCAAAGACGTATAAATTCTAAAAATTCGCCAGAAAGTCAACCAAGATAAAACAATTTCACAGATTTACTATGCTATTTTTAAATTTTAACTTGGAACAGGGCATTTCCGAAATCAATTATGAATTTTGGAATATTGTTTAAATCCCTTCCAAAGTCTCACGGAGAAGGAGGGGGAAGCACCCCTTTCGGTGACCAAGCAGTCACCATTATACTGTTATTCAAATCCCAACCCATTTCCAACTAATCGGGTTCATGGGGGGGGGGGGGGTTCACCTTGCAACCGGCCTCAGAAAAGATAATATTTAAACCCCTACTTCTTTCCAAAG
>JAAAKG020056494.1:38036-72752 GCA_010014905.2 Druon quercuslanigerum | reverse complement strand
TTTATTTTTTATTATTTATTATTTTTAAATTAAATTCCTGAAAATCATAATAAAATTTTGTCATTCTTTTGAATTTTCTTGAATTGCTTAAAAAGCTTCTTAATTTTTTGTTCGAAATCTTCAAAAGTCTACATTTTATTTACAAAATTGATAAACAAAATTGAAACTTAAGAAATGTTTTTTATTATATTAAATCCTTTCAAAACCATTAAAAAGCTTGCAAATTTTATTTCTAAATATTTTAAAATCTATATTTTGTTTGATATATTTTCAGTTTTTTAAGTAAGTTTGAATCTTTTCAAAATTTGTAAATATCTCATCAACTTTCTCGATTTCTTTCTAAACCCATTTTTTTACTATTATACAGATCAAGATTAAAAAATTTTATTAACGAAAAGTTTTTAAAAATCGAACATAGTTTACAAAGTTTTAAACGAACGTTTACATTTGATTAATTAATTATTTAACCTGTAAAATCAATAAATTATTGTTCAATTTCGAATACTCGAAATAAAGTTTAATTTATAAAATCATTAATTAATTTATATTTAGAAAACATTTTTTGTTAACATATTGCAATTTCAAATGATATTCATATTTTATTAAATCTTTAAAACTGAATTTTTAAAATTCTTTTCATAGAAAATGTAATAAATGTAATAAAAACCTAAACTGGAAAAAATGTTATGGTAAAATATTTCAGAATTGCACATTGTGAACTGAATGATTTTGTAATAAAAAAATTTAACTGAGCTTGAAATTTAAAAAAAAAACTCAAACTTATTTAAAATTACATTATATACTGTGAGATTTCATGTAATTGAATAGATTTTTCTTCTTAAAGTTTTGTAAAAGTCCCGGCCAAAACGTAATTTTTTTATCTCAGGAATTGTTGATAGAATACAAATTTTCTAGAAAAAATTTACCTATAACCCGATGGTGCCGAGGAGCTCATATTGATGGTATGAGAAATTTGAAAGTGATTACTAAGACCTTTATTTAACATCAACTTGGCTCCTTCAAAGTTAACAGGAAATACATCTGGAAAAAGAAATTTCAAAAATTAGATGAAAAATACCTATAGTTTTCTTATTTTAATCATATAATTGAGGCTAACACAAAAACAATTATAATTATAATTTCCAATTCTGACTTGGGGATGATTTTGTTAAATAAAAATCCCAATTTCATGCTAGTGAATTTCAAAAAGTGTCATAATCTTCAAAAAATTCTAGTAGAAAAGTACACCAGTAATGAGTCGACAGTTTAGACTTGAGATAGTTTATAAACTGATTAGATTAGAATATAGGACACTTTAGCATCTTTAGATTTCCTAAATGCCAATTTATTCATTTAAAAATTCTTTTCATATTTATTTTTATTTATTAATGATCAATTCAAAAGCATTTCAATCTGAAAATTTCGTTTAAATTATTCAAAAATCAAGATTCAATCAAAGTACACATATTATATAATTTCAAGTTGAAGACTTGCAAAACCTTTATAATTGGAAAGGATTAAATAGGTCTTTTGTACCTCAAAATTTAAAAAAAAAATCTGAAGAACTAAATTTAATTATTTCCCGGTGTTCCGATTCAGTGTCCACCATGAATAATTTTAATCGATTTTTTCTACAGTGACTCCTAAAACTTCAATTTTTATATAACAAAATAATTATATATTAACTTAAAGTTAAATATTGCAAGCACCCACGCGTTACAAAGCGAAAAAATCTGTGCAAAACGGGTAAAAGTGAAGTTTGCTCCCAATCTCTGAAATGTGGACCTAACCTCAAAAAAATACTTTTATGCCTTTTAGTATAAAAAAAAAAAACTAAAAATACAAAGAATTTACATCGAAAGGATCCTTGTTTAAGACGTTCTAAGTGATAAATTCAGGAAAAAGGAAAATTCTAACCTCAGTGGGAAAGCGAAGTGCGAAAAGACAGGAGCGAGAAGGGGAAAAAGTGACATAAATTTCTGATCGTACCTTTGCATTTTTTGTGTAGATCCTCGATTGTACCCGGATTTTCGAGTCTTTCTGCTCCATCGAGAGCCGCTGTTAAATCTTTTTTAGCTAAACTTGGTGGTAATTCGGGACTTAGGGATGGAGGAGGTGGTGGAGGAGCGGAAGCTGCATGAACGATCCCCATTCTTTTTGTTTATCCGCAAACGCGACTGGCTTACACAAGGCTTGTGACAGAAGTGGAAAAATTAATTAAGGACACAAAAGCGGGCACTTTTTACAAAAATATCTGTCGTTTTTCGAGAACAATCACTACCGCCAGGACACGCTAAACCAGTGAACCACCGGACCACGAGCACCACCACGAGTTTCCTCTTGGTTGAACGCGCAGGCGCCACGCGCATGTGCGTAACGGCAACGAATCATAGCTCAGCTTCTACGCGCCTATTTTTGAATAAAAAATTTTTGTGCTAAAAAATTAAACTATTTTATTGAACAATTATTTTTTAAACAGAAAAATTATAAGTTTAAAATTTGTAAACTGAAACTATTCTATTGTTTATTGAAAACTTATCTTTAAGCAAACCATTTTTGGTTAGAAATCAATTTCTTTTGTTGCAAATTTAATTATTTTGATATAACTTTTTCTGTTTAATTATCTTTTTTTATTGATTAATTTAACAAATTTAATTTTTTTCCACGAAAATTTATATTTTTGCTTAAAAAATTATTTCTGTGGTTGAAAACTGATAGTTCTGGTAGAAAATAAACTATTTTATTGCAAATTTGTGGCTTTTAAAAATAAAAATCAACTTTCAAACTAAAATTTCAAGTTTATGCTAAAATTTTCAGTTAACACAAATATTTTTAATTTTAGTTAAAAATCCATCTTTTACGGTGAAAATTAATCTTTTGGTTAATAATTCATCTTTGTGGTTGAAAAATAATTTTTTCTGGTAGAAAATTGAATTTATTTTATTGCAAAATGTTATGTTTTTTAAAAATAAAAATAAATTTTTTCAACTGAAAACTTAATAATGTACCAAAATTTTCAGTGAAAAAATGTCTTCTATTTTTTAGTTAAAAATCCATCTTTTTGGTTGAAAATTAGTTTTGTTTTAGTTGATAATCCACTATTATAGTTAAAAGTAGTTTTTTTTTGTTAAAAATTAATTAAATGAAAATTTAACAATTCTATTTTTGGTCTAAAGTTTATATAAATTTATTTATGTAGTTTATTTGAAATTCACTTTTTGAAATTAATTTTTTAAATTAAAAAATGAAGTATATGATAAAATTTAAAGTTGCTTTTTTATCAAGTGGCAAATTTGTCTTTTTTGTAGAAAATTAATCTTTTTGTTTAAAAATTCATCTGGTTGTTTGAAAACCATCCATTTGTTTAAAAATGTACATATTTTATTTAAAATTTATCTATTTTTTTTAATAATTACATCTTTTTGGTCAAAATTTCGCCTTTTTGTTAAAAAATAATTTCGTTGCTTGAAATTTTAACTATTTAAATAAAAGTTGGTTTTATTTTTTTGTTGAAAAATAATTTTTTACTTTAAAAATGATTTTTCCATTTATTTTGATTGAAAATTATTTTTTTAACTGCATATTTTAAAAAAATGTATTTTTTAAATTGACTATTCATTCCTTTCATTAAAAACTTAAATTATTTATTTAAACTAATTGTTTTGCTTCAAAATTATTTTTATAAATTAAAAATTAAGTTTTTTCATTTTTGGTTAAAAATTTATATTTTTTAGTCGAAACTTAAACTATTTGATTGAAAATCAATGTATTTTACTGAAAATTCGTATTTTAGTAAAATATAGCCAAATTGTAAATTTTCAGGTAAAAAAATGAATTACTGGAGGCTATTGAAAAAATTGAAAATACGTGTTTTGATATAATTCAATTTTTTTTGCCAAAAAGTAGAACTTTCAACTAATAAAGATACATTTTAAACAAAAAAATTAACTTTAAATTAAATGCTTAATTTTCGTGTTCAATAATTAATACTTAAAAAAACAAATAGAAATAACTGAATTTTTAATCAAAAAACAATTTGAAACCAAAACTGAAATAGTTCAATTTTTAGCTGAAAAAAGAATTTTAACTCACAAGAAAGGAGGTTTGAATAAATTACTTGAATTTTCAACCAAAAATATTATTTTTTAAACAAAAAAAATAATTTTTAACAAAATTTCGAATTCCCTAATAAAAAATTAATTTTTAACCCCAAAAAATATTTTTAATAAAGAAGTTTAATTTAAGAAAAAATAGTCACATTTTTAACCCAAGAAATGATTTTTTAACCAAAATATATAAATTTGTAAACAAGGAGAATAATTTTCTAAAAAAGAACAATTTTCAAGAAGAGAAAAAAGGATTTTTTAGTAAATTAGTTACATTTTTAACCGAAAAATTATTTTTCCACAAAAATCAAAAACAAAAGAGAAATTTTCAACAAAATTTTTCAGGATTTGAAAAATGATATGATTTGGTGAAAATTCGTCTTTTCTTGTTAAATTCAACAGCTTTTAATTAAAAATATTTTTCTTTTTTTTTTTTAATCATAATATTTTTTCATTGTCGAACATTCACCTCTTTGGTTTAAAATAAACTATTTTTATCAATTTTGTTTTTTAATTTAATTGATGTAAAATTCATCTCTTTCGGTTAAAAATCAATCTTGATGCTTAACAATTAATCTGTTTGGTCGACAAATAATTTTTTGGTTGAAAATTTACCTTTTTTTTTATTCTTTTTTATTTTCTTGAGAATTGATCTTTTTAATTGAAAATTCAACTATATATTTAAAAGTTGCCTTTTTTAGAAAAATATTGTTTGCAAATTTATTTATTTTGGTTAAAAATTATTTTTTTAAATGAATGTTGAACTATTTCATCTTTGGTTACACAATTTTTTAGTTGCAACGATTAAATTTCAGCTATTTAAATTAATAATAATATTAAAACATTTTTTGCTTGTAATATCAACTGTTTATTGTTTCATTTTTTATTATTTAATTCAACTATTTTTTTTTACTTAATCTTCAAATATTTTTTGTTTGTAATACCAACTATTCCATTTTTCGTTGAAAATTGATCTCTTTTTGGTTCAAAGTTATTGAAATGTTGTATGAAAATTTTATGAAATGTTGTGAATTCCTTTTTTTTTTTTTTTGAAAAATTCACTATTCCATTTTTGCTTGATAATTTGCTTTTTAGTTGAAGATTTAATAAGTATGTGGAAAATTTGTTTTCTTTTAGTAGAAAATTTAATATTCGATTTTTTTTTCTTCAAAAATACCTTATTAAACTTTTGCTTTCTTTTTCAAATGAAGTATAAACTTTTATTAATAATTTGTAGAGAAAAAGCTATTTTTTATTTACGAAATTTGAATTTTCGAATAACTCGGACCCGAACAGATCGCGGCGCAATCTGGTGAGAAGTGAGTGCAAGCTCCTCCATAAAGAAGAAAACAAAGAAGGGCTTTTCAGAGTTGTCCACGTCGTAGAGACATAGATAACAGAAACAATGCAGGTGAAAGATAAACGTTTTACTGTTTATAATTTTTGCCAATTTAAAAAATGCCGGAACACATCAGACAAGTGTCATCTTTATCGATTTCCAGGCCGTGGTAAACATCGACACGAGGAATGGATAAAAAGAAGCGGTAAATATAATGTGAATGTCAAATGTCCATAAACAAGGCAAATAAATCGATTCAATAACATTTGTTTGAATTGGAACATTTAAGAATTCGGATTCACGCGAATTGCGGTCTATACGTTTCTAAAAATTTTAATGGGTCAACCGTGAAGGCAGCAGTGAATCAGTTTTTTTTACGGAGTCGAATCGGACCGTCTAACCTAAAATTTTGCCAATAACCGTTTTATAATTGCACGTGCAAATTAACCCAATAGGAAATTTAAATCTTTATTCTTGAAAATTCTTTTTTTTATGTAGCATATTATTATTTTTTGTTGAATTTACCTGCTTCTAGTTTAAAATTAAATTCTTTTAAAAATTTTGATCAACTACTTAGTTAAATGTTAAACTACTTTATTAGAAATTAATTTTTTTTGTTAATGAATCATCATTCTAATTGAAAAACCTGTATTTTGTTGAAAATTCGTCTTTTGTGGTAGAATATTAAAATTAATTATTTAATTATTTGTCCAAGATTTTATTTTTTTAATATAAATTTAATCTTTTTTGTTCAAAGTTTATCTGTTTGGTTGATAATTTGACTATTTTGATGCAAGTTTATTTTATGTGGTCATTTTATTATTTAACTGAAAAACGAACTTTTTCAGTTGAAAATTCAGATATTTGGTTGAAAAGTCATTTACTTTAAAATTTAATTCTTTTCTTGAAAATTTGTTTTTCGTTGTTGTTAAAAATGTATTTGTTGAGCCAAATGTTTAATTACTATTTTTGCTTACAAATTTATCTTTTAAAGTTGCAAATTCAACTATTTGAAATTTGTATTATTCCACATTTTGTGAAAATTGTATATTTTTTTGTAGAAATTAAATCTTTTTGCTTGAAAATTCGTTCTTTGTTTGGATGAAAATTTTTTTCTTACTAAAAACTGATTTATTATATTTTTTGATTGGCAATTTATCTTTTTTTGTTGAAAGGGTATGCATTTTGTTGAAAGGGTATGCATTTTGTTGAAAAGTTAGCTTTTGGGTTGAAAATTGAACTGTTTGGTTTAAAATTCATTTTTTGTTGTTGAAAATTCATCATTTTCGTTAAAATTGAATTGCTTTGGTCGAAAACTTAACTGGTTTGTTGAAAACACGTTTTATTTTTGATTGAAAATTAATTTTTTTAACTGAAAATTTTAGTTGAAGATTCAATCATTTAAACTTTTTTTTTTAGTGGAAGATTCAACTATATTGTTGAAAACTGGACTTTTTTGACATACAAATTAAAAAATAATTGATAGAAAATAAAAATATTTCGTTGCAAATAAACTTTTTTGTTGAAATTTCATATTTTCAAGTTGAAAATTCGACTGTTTTGTAGATAATTCGTCTTTTTTACTTATAAGTTCAACAATTTTGTTGATAAAGTATATATTTTGTTGTACATTCGTATTTTTTTAGTTGAAAATTAATCTTCTTTATTGAAAATGTATCCTTTTTGGATAAAAATTCAATTATTTGTTTAAATTAATGTACTTTATAAAAAGTTCATCTTTTTATTGTAGAGGAATAATCTTCACGGTTGAAAATTGATTTTTTAGGTGAAAAATTTAACTTTTTAATTGAAGATTCATAATTTCAAATGAAAATTCAACTGTTCCATTTGTTATTGAAAATTGATTTTTCTGAGTTCAAAATTGAAAGTCTTTTTCAATTAAAAATTCAACTATTTCATTGAAAATCCACCAATTTAAAAAAATACATACTTTTTTAATAAAAATTATATTTCTTCAAAGTTAATCTTCTTAACTAAAAATTCTTGTCGGTTTGAAATTAAAGCATTTCAGTTAAATATTTGTCATTGCAGTTGAAAATTAATCTTTTATGTCGAAAATAAAAATACTTTGTTGAAAGTTAAACTCTTTTGTTAAAAATTCATTTTTTTGTTTAAAGATGCATCGTTTTAATGTAAAATTAATTTCTTTGGTTAAAAAATGGGCGATTTCATTGAAAACTTTTTTTTTTCTTTGAATGTCAAGGAATTTTTTAAAGCTGAAAATGTAACTATTATATCATTTGAATATTTCATAATTTCGCATAGTTAAAAATTAATCTTTTTGTTTCAACATTTATATTTTGACTAGAATAGTAATTTTTCAATTTGTGACTGAAAATGATCTTTTTTAGTTCAAAAATCATATTTTTTGTACAAATTCATCTTTTTGGCTAAAAACTGATCTTTCTGTTTGAAAATGTAACAATTTTTTTTTTTAAGTTATTGTTTTACTGAAAATTTAACTTATTTCAATTTAATATTTTATAGTTTTAGTTGGAAATCCATCTGCTCGGTTAAACTTTAGTTAACATTTTTATTTTACGTCTTTATTTTAAAATCATTCCTTTTCATCCAAAGAAAAAGCATATTTTTCAACTAAAGCAATTATCTTTTAATTAAAATGTTGAATCTTCAACCAAAACAATTAATTTTTAACTAAGAAAGATCAATTTTCAGTTAAATAAATTAATTTTCAACCAAACTAATGAATTTTCAATTAATAGTTAAGGAACAGTTAAATTTTTTTTATATATAAAAAATAGTTAGGTTTATAGTTAAAATAATTGATTTTCAAACACAAACAAATTAATTGTTAACAAAAGAATTCAAGTTTTGACCTAAAATAATCGAACCCAAATAATAAATATTTAATTGAAATACTTTAATTTATAAGAGACAGAAAGAATTTTTAAACAAGAATATTAACTTTTGAAGAAAAAGATAATTGTATGCCAGAAAGGTCTATTTTTTAAAGAAAATATGTGTATTGTCAACAAACAAGATAAATTTTTAATTTAAAATGACAATTTTTCATCAAAACTAATGAATTTTCTACTAAAATTATACATTTTCAACAAAAAATAGAACAGTTTAATTTTTCTGTTAAAAATATAATTCTTAAAAAACGGATGTTTAGCAAAGTTATTAAATTTCCTACTGGAATAGTTAAATTTTTGAGCAGAGATGAATTTTCAATTAAAATTATGAATCTTAAACAAAAAAGAGTAATTAATAACAAAATAGTTTAACTTTCAACAAGTTTTTTTGAATTTTTGACAAAGAAAGGATGAATTTGCAACGATCAATACTAAAATTTTCAATTGTTTTCCAGAAGTATTTCTTCTTTGAAATGCTACTTTTAAGAACGGAATAAAACAGTATTTTAGATACAAATTTAACATTTTCAAATTTGTCTTCAATAGAAGATGCCTTTTTAACCAAATATTTGAATTGTCAACAAATAAAGATTTTTCACTCAAGAAAGAAATAAAAATATACGAATTTTCTCTACAAAAATTTAATTTTTAAACCCAAATATATTTTTTTAGTAAAAACAATTCATTTTTCACGAAACTGATGCATTTTTAGATAAAAAACATGAACTTTCAAACAAAGAAAATTAATTTTTGTTACCAAAACAAACGATTTCTCATTTAGAAAAGAAAAATAGTAAAAAAATGGAAGAGTTACATTTTTAGTTAAGAAATTAATTTTAAACCAAAAAAAGGGCTTTTCGACTAAACAGTTAAATTTCTACCCAAAGACATAAGCCTTTAATAAAAAAATAAATATTTAACAATGTAATTTAACCTTTACCTAAGTAGTTAAATTTTTTAATAAAATAGATTATTTAAAAAAAAAATAGTTGAACTGTTAACCAGAGATGAATTTTCAACTAAAAATATAAATCTCCAAGAAAAAAAAAAGATTTCTTAAAAAAGGGATTCCATCAAATCTTTCGAACAAAATAATTAAATACTTAAAACAAAGAAGAAGAATTGGTACCAAAAAGTTGCATTTTTATTTTAAAAAAAATGAAATTTCTACTAAAACAGATGAATTTTTAAATCAAAAAGATTAATTTAAAAAAAAAATGTTCAATTTTATGTTAAAGAAGATTTCAGTTGATTTTTCACGATTAAAATATGCATTTTTAAAGTAGAAATAAGTTTCTACGAAAAAAGTTGAATTCTGAATCCAAAAAGTCGAATTTTTAACCAAAAAGGACAACTTTTTAACAAAAACATGAATTTTTATTTAATAAAAAAAAGTTGAATTTTTATCCAAAAAAGATTCAAAGTTACTTTTCAAGGTCAAAAAATGAATTTTTTTTGCAGAAAATAAGTTTCTAAGAAAAAATTTGAGATTTCAATCCAAAAAGACGAATTTTTTTAACCAAAAAGGATGAGTTTTTAAACAAAAAGTAAATTTTCTATGAAATAGTTAAATTTTCAACAAAATAGTAGAATTTTGAACAAAAATTATGCCTTTTTGACAAAATATTGTAATTTTTAACCAAATATTTGCATTTTTATCCAAGACAGATATAATTTCAGCTAAAGCAGGGGAATATTAAAATAAAAATAAAAATTTTCAGAAAAAAATTTTTTATCCAAAATATACTTCAGTTAATTTTCTCAGCACAAAAATATGAATTTTGAACTAAGGGTTGATTTTCTATGCGAAGAATTGAATTTTAAACCCTAGAATGCGAATTTTTAACAAAACAGTTGAATTTGTTACCAAAAAGGATGTTTTTTAAAGAAAATTGTTAAAATTTCAAATAAATAATAATCTAAAACTTGGAAGAGGGAACTTTCAAATTGAGGTGAATTCTGACCTGGAACAATTTTTTTTATAATTTCTTTCTTCTCAATCTGAATTATAATTCTTTGAAAAACCCCCGTTACATGTAAAAAATTCCCTATTTCAAGTGAAATAATGGTTTAACTTTCAATCAAAAAATTTTATTTTCAACCTAAAAGATTAATTTTTAACTTACAATGATAAATATTTAACTTGTATATTTAAATTTTTAACCGAAAAGAAGAATTAAAAAAAAAAGATTTGTTTGTTTCTAAACTTATATAAGTATAAATTGTGTAAGATTCTTTACAAAATTACAAAAAGATGTTTGAATATTTCAGATATGTCAAAAAAGAATCTAGAAGATTAAAAAATGTATTTTGCAGGAGTTAGCAGAATATTAGAAAAAATTTGAACCTTTTTAAAAGATATTTAGGACTTTTAGAAGTTTGGAAGATATAAAAAATATTTGGTAAATTTTCGGAAATGCTTCCAAGATTTAATATATTTCAAATCTATTCAAAACCTCTTAAATTCTTCAAAATATTTTTAGTTGACTTGAATTTGCTTCCATACCTTTCCAAGAATTTTAAGGAAATGTGTTTATTCACTAAAAATCTTTCAAAACTCTTTTTTGGTTCTAAAGTTTTGGTTTAAAATCTTTTAAAAAAATCTGCTTTAAAAAAAAAAATTGCAGTTTAAAGTTCTTTTTCAATATCCTAAATCTTTTTGAAGAATTAGATCTTACCAAAGTGAAACATTTTTCTTTAAAATTTTCTACTCTTTTTCGAAATTTAAGGAAATCTATTAAAATATTTTGTAATCTTTTTCAATTATCTCTTAAAAGTTAATTTCTTATTCCTTTAAAAAAATTTCATCTTCTCAATGTTTTAAAATACTCAATTTTTTTAATTTTACAAGATTAAATAAATTATCTTAATATCTTTTAGATTCTTCTGTGAAAATTTCAAAAATCGTTTGGAATGTTTTCAAATCTTTTTAAATATTCTCTTAAAATTATCTTTTTAACATAAAAAAATCATTTGAATTTTTCCTAGCTGTACGCTGTAATCAAGAATAATCTACTTGAAAATTCAGATAATTGGAAGTAATTTAAGTAATCAAAGTATTTAACTTGTAATCCACATTTTTTAAAAGTTGAAATTCATGTATTTGATTGAAAATTCGTTTTTTTTTCTCTAGAAAATTCACCTGCCTCGTTGAATATTCACGAATTTGCTTGGAAATGTAACTGTTTGGTGAAAAATTAATCTAATTGGTAGGAAAATTTAACAAGTTTGTTAAAAATAATTTTATTTTTGAAAGTTTAATTTTTCTGTAAAAAATTTAACTATACTGTTGAAAATTATCTTTTTTTATTGAAAATTAATTTTTTGTAATTCCAAACTTAAGTATTCCAGTTGAACATTCTCTATTTTAATTGAAAATTCATTCCTTGATTATAAATTTCACTATTTCGTTGAATATTCTATTTAAAAAAAATTCTTTTTTAATTGAAAATGTCGTTTTTGCTAGAAAATTAAGTTTCTTGGTTAAAAATTCAATTAACTGGTTGGTATTGGAACTACTTGTTAAAAAGTCAGTTTGTACTTTTTAGTATTCGTTGAAAACTCCTCTTTTTGGTTGAAAATTCCTCTTTTGAGCTGAAAATTTAATTATTTTGTTCTAAATTTGTAGGTGTTTTGTTGGAAATTTATTTTTTCAATGTAGATTTAACTATTCCCGTCTAAAATTCTTTATTTTACTTAAAAATTCATCTCCTTCATTAACAATCGGACTATTTTTCTGAATATTCAATATTTTTGTTAAAAAAATGTGTACAATAAAAATGTCAGTGCTTCATTTTGGTAGAAAATGTATATTTTTTAGTTAAAAATTCATCTTTATGGATAAGAAGTTATTTTTTTAGTTGAAAATTCAACTGATTAGTTAAAAATTCATTTATTATTTTTTAATTAGTAATTTTTGGCAAGAAAATTACTCTTCTTGGATAAAAATTGTATATTTTTTTTTGGTTAAAAATTCAGTTATTTTGTAAAAACTGTATCTTTTTTGTAGAAATCTAATCTCGGGTAATATTTTATGTTTTTTTTTTAAATTGAATTCTTTGGTTAAAATATAGCCTACTTTATAGAAAATTCAACAATGTTGTGAAAAAATCTTTTTTCGATAAAAAGTTAAACGGCTTTGTTTCAACTGTTTTTTTATATTAAATTTTTCGTTTTGAGAATTTTATCTCTTTTAGTTAAAAATTATTCTACATTGTAGAAAAATCCACAATATTGTTAGAAACTCAATTTTTTGTTTGAAGATTCCTAATTTTATTTGAAAATACATCACTTTCTCTGAAAATTGAACTGTTTTAGGGAAAAATCTTATTTTTTTAATATTTATTTTTTAACTGAAAATTGAACTATTCTATTTTTGTTGAAACATTTATCTTTTTTATTAGAGGATTTAACTATTTTGCTGAAAAGTTATCTATGCATTTTTTGAAACATTCAATTTTTCGGATAGAAAATTAAGATTTATGGTTAAAGAAGTCATTATTTTGTTAAAAAGGAATCCTTTTTAATTAAAATTTGTGTGAGTCTAATTTTTGCGTTGTAATGCGGTTAATACTTTGAATTTAATATTTTCCTTTTTGAGACAAGGAAAAGTTTTATTGAATAAGCTGGCCATCCTTGAAGTTTATAAATAATGTTTCATTCAATAATTGGAGGCTTTTATTGAACAGGAAAGCAAGAATACTTGCAGGGCTGGACAGATTCAAGCATCCGGAAAGCAGGCCTCTGTGGCGATCATTTCAAACCAGAAATGTTCCTTGAATCCATCCTACCTAGTTCGTACAAAAGACTTTCCCAAAATGCTGTCCCGGAATATTATTGTGAGAAAAACCCCGAACCAGAACGACCCGCACAAGAAATACTACCTTGTGAACCAGTCCTTCAGAAAGCGAATGAAATTTCCAATTTTCAAGTTTTTCTAGAAGAAAATGAAATTGTCTGTAAAGAAGAATGCATTGAAATTAACATGGAGGAAGATGCAGAAAGAGAATTTCAATCGAGAGATTCCAATGAAATCTGCACATCTGGTTCGCACCAGAATCCTATCCCGGAACCTCATTGGGAAACACAAACTGATCGTCTTTTTCAAACGGATTTTGAAAATTCTAATCAAGTTTTTCTAGTTGAAAATGAAATTTTGTGTAAAGAAGAATATATTGAAATCAATATGGAGGCAGATTCAAAAATAGAAGCTCAGTCGAAAGATTCCAATGAAATCTGCACATCTGGTTCGTACCAGAATCCTATCTCGGAACTTGAAAAGACGATTGAAAATTCTAACCAAGTTCTTCGAGAAGATGACGAAATTTTGTGCGAAGAAGAATATACGCATATAGGAATTAAAATGGAAGATACAAAAAGAGGTATAATTGAGCCTCAAGCGAAAGTCTGCCATGAAGTTGTTCCCAATTCTAAAAGTTATTCGAAACCGACAACTTTTTATTCTCGCGGCCGAGATCTTACTGACTGGAATTTAATTGAGTCACCCTACACGAGAAGAGTTCCGCCTCTAGATATACAGACGTTGAAAGGCGAAAATTTGAAACTCAGAAAAGAACTTTCCCTTTGGAAAAAGAATGTCTACACGATGAATCAGCAACTGCACCGGACGAGGGAACGTCGAAATTTTTATAAAAAACAGCTGCAGAATTTGAGAAGGCAGACGGTGGATGAATTTCTGGACAAGGAAGGCTGCAGTGAAGATCTTGCGAGAACTATGGTGCACCTTCAACTTCATAAAAAGTATGAAGCTTATTCGGAAGCGGAGAAAGATTTGGCGAAACTGATTTTCCACCATTCGCCGCTTGGATATATTCATTTGCGAAATGCCGGCTGCCATTTGCCTCATGAAAATCATGTGAGAAAATGGCTAAAATTAATATGATTTTTATATTATAAACCTTATGTTAATGATAGTCAGGGTGTCTACTCTACCTGGAAAACCTGGAACTTTTTGGGGACTTTTTTTCAAGTCAGGTAATTTCATTGCGAGAGGGTTTAATTTTTTTTTAAGTTGCAATATAAAATTCAATAAAAATGATTCTTCATTTATAAAAGTAGCTGAATATTAATTTCTTTAACTATTTTGTGGAAATCTCTTTTTTTCTTCGGTTTGAAATTAATTTTTTTAACTGAAATTTTAATGATTATATTTTTGGTTAAAACTTGATCATTTTTAGTTGAAAATGTAATTATTTTGTTGAGTATTCCATCACTTTGGCTAAAAATGTGTCTCTTAAGCTTAAAATTATTTGTTTCATTTAAAAATTTAACTATTTAATTTTTTTGAACCATTATCTTTTTCTGCCTTAATTGAAAATTCATCTATTCCAGTTGTAGATTCATCACTTTTTTTTGAGAATGTAACTATTTAAAGAAAATTAGAACTATTCCATTTTTAGTTCAAAATTTAATTATTTGGTTTATCTTAGTTTAAAAAATCGTCTTTTCTGGTAGAATTTAATTTTCTTGGTTGAAAATGCATCTTCATGGTTTAAAATTCATCACTTTTTTGAAAATGTAACTATTTTTTAAGATTTAGAACTATTCCATTTTTTAATAAAAATGGATATTTTTAGTTAAAAATTCGACTATATGGTTGAAAATTTATTTTTTTACTTGAAAATTCGTCACTTTCATTGAAAATTTAACTATTTTGTTGAAAAATTTCTTTTTTTGGTTCTAAATTAATTTTTTTAAACTAAAAATGTAATTATTTCAGTTGAATATTCCATCACTTTAGTTAAAAAATTCATCTCTAGCTTAAAATTGATTTTTTGAATTAAAAATTAAGCCATTTAATTTTTGTTTGAAAAATCATCTTTTTTCGTTGCAATTAATTTTCTTGGTTAAAAATTAACCTTTTTGGTTTGAAATTGAACTATTTTAGTTGAAAATTCATCACTTTTTTTTAAATTTACCTATTTTTTAAGAATTAGAATTATTTAAATTTTAGTTCAAAATTTAATTATTTTGTTGCAAAATGATCTTTCTTTGTTTTTTGCAGAAATTAATTTTCTTGGTTAAAAATTCATATTTTTGGTTTAAAATTGAACCAATCCACTTGAAAGTTCATTACTTTGATTGGAAATTCAACTATTTTTTTTATTAAAAATCGTTATTTTATTCTTAGAAAATTAACTTTTTTTACTGGAAATATTAATATTCCAGTTAAATATTTCATCATTTTTGTTAAAAATTCATTTCTTTAGCTAAACATAATTCTTTTCAATTGAAAAATTATATTTTGCGTTGAAAAATCATATTTTTTTATCAAAAATAATTTTCTTAGTTAAAAATTCATCTTTTTGGTTTAAAGTTGAACTATTCCAGTTAAAAATTCATCATTTGAGTTGGAAATTCAACACCTGTTTTGAAAATGTAACTTAATTTTTTTACTGAGGATTCAATTATTACAGTTGAAACTTTAACCATATTTTTGAAACTTGATTTTTTATTGTAAAAATATCTCTTTTTAGTTAAAAAATCGTTTTTTTTGTAGAATTTATTTTGTTTAATTAAATATTCATCTTTTTGGTTTAAAATTCATAAGTTTTTTTTTGCTGAAAATGTAATTATTTCTTAAGAATTATAACTATTCCAGTTTTGTTTGAAAATTCATATTTTTCAGTTCAAATTTCCAATGTTTTGTTGAAAATTGGCTTCGTTTTTTTACTTGAATTTTCATCTTTTTGGTTTAAAATTTAACTATTCCAGTTGAAAATTCGTCATTTGAATTGAAAATTTAACTATTTAATTTTTTTTTGAAAAATCGTCTTTTTTCGTAGAAATTAATTTTTTTGGTTAAAAAGTCATCATTTTGGTTTAAAATTCAATGATTCCAGTTAACTTTTTTTTTTTTAATGTTAATATTCAAAAAAATAGAATTATTCCATTTTTGGTTAAAAATTGATATTTCTTAGTTCAAAATTCAACAATTAGGATGCAAATTTGTCTTTTTTAATTGAAAATTTATCACTTTGATTCAAAATTGATATTTTTTTGGTAAAATTCATCTATTTGGTACTTTAGAGACAAATTGAAGAAATGAATTGTTATGTTTTAAGTATTACCTAAATATTTATTTAATGGATGGTGCATATACATTCAATAAAATATAACTGAGATGATGGAATATTCAATTGGAATAGTTACATTTATTAGTAAAAAAAAATTCTGAACAAAAAAAACTCATTTTCAAAAAAATAGTTAAGTTTTTTAATAAAGCGATGAATTTTCAAACAATAAGATTATAATTAAAACCAAAAAAGATGAATTTTCCATAAAAATACGATTTTTCAACAAACCCAATGAATTTTAACGAAAATAGTTAAATTTTTGACTGAAAGAGACCATTTTTTATTCAGATTGTTGAATTTTAAACCAAACTAAAGAATTTTCAACTAAAATTTTAAATCTTTTACTAGAATAGTTGAATTTTCAACCAAAGAAATTAATTTCCCACTAAAAAGATTAATTTCTGCCGAAAAAGATTAATTTTTTTTACAGAGTATAAGAATTTTTAATCAAAAAAGGTAAATTGTCAGCATCAAAATTGAATACATACAAATTGATTACATCTTTAAATTCAAAACCAAAAACAAAAACTAATTTTTAACAATTCATCTGAAATAGTTAAATTTTCATTTAAAAAGACTAGATTTTAACTAAACTGATAAGTTTTTAACTAAAATTATAATTTTCCATCTGAAATAGTTAAATTTTAAAGAAACAAAATTTTTTTAAATTTTGTGTAAAACAAAATAATGTTTAATCAATGAGATGAATTTTTATCTACAATTATGGAATATTCAACTAGAAATGTTACATTTTCATTTAATACGAAAATTAAATTTCGAAAAAATATATATAAAAATAAAAATGTTCAAGTTTCAACTGAAAGATTTGAATTTCCAGTAAAAAAATCGATTTAAAACCAAAGAAAATACGAATTTTCAACATAATAGTTTATTTTTAAACCAAAGAGATTAATTAACAAATAAAATTATCACAAAAAAGATGAACTTGGAACGAATAAGTTAGTTATTGATATTTCAACAAAAAAGGATTTTAATTTTTATCATAAACAGTTTAATTCAACAAAAACAAACACGACTTTTAAAAATGACTTGAATTTTCAACTAGAAAAGATTGAATTTTTAATAAAAACAAATTTTTCAACCAGCAACTGGAATTTTAAGCTAAGAAAGATCAATTTTAATCCAATCATTGTTCCAAAATTTTCTATTGCGATTTGAAAACAAAAAATTAAGCACGATCGCAAAAAAATTCCTTTACCTTAAAAAAAATCCCGGAAATTTCCAGGTTTTTCTCTCCGATAAAAACACTCCATTATTTATTATTTACTTGTAAAAAAAATTCTGTATTTTAAGAGCTGTAAAATTTAGATTTAATTATATTAACTAGAATTATTCAATAAAGTTTGTAGGTTTGAAATTTTAAAACTACTGAAATTTCAAACCTAATAACTGATTTATTGGATAAACGGCATTATATCAACTATTTTGTACAAATTCTAGAGTTTAAAATAAAAATAATGAAGTTTTCGACTTCAGACGAATTTTGTTGCAATCGCGAGAAGTTTCGTGTAATCAGCTCCCTTGGAAAAAGTTTTTTCTTTCAAAATGGTCCTCAAAACATGAGGTATCGGGACATGAATTCTGGTTCCCAAGGGATTACCTCCGTCATCGATAAGGACAACATTATTGCTGTCGAATTTCGGTATTTTCTTGTGTTGAGTCGCTTTCAGACCGACAAGGATGCCCTTTTTCTTTTCACCACATACGGCGACCATAACTTTATCACCTGAAAAATTAAAAATAATGAGGGTTAAATCGATATTTAAAAAATTATTAAGCAAGTTATAAATTTATTTTCCATTTAAAGTATTTAAATTCAAATTAGATTAGGATCCAAAAATATAAATCCACGTTAATATTTTCAATACTCTAAATTAAAGAATCAATTAATGAGCTTTAAAAAATTTCAAAATTATATTATTAACTTATTTTAGGCTAGAAGCATACAAAATTTTTAAATAAAGAAAAATTGCACTTAAAAGTTCTTGAATAAGGAGTTATATTATTTTCGATTTCAATAGTTTAAGCATCCTAATTTAAAGGAAAATGTAGATTTTTGCAGACTTTTCATTTTCTTAATATTACTAGGAAAATAAAAAATTATTTTTCATTTTGAAAGATTATTTTAACAGAATGTTTAAAAAGATTTTAAGAGATTTACAAAATTGTAAAAATAGACCCTTGAAGATTTTAAGGATTAAAAAAAATGTCAAGAATTTTCTACAATTTGTAGAAAAAATTCGATTCATTTTAAAATATGGTTATAAGTTCTAAAAGAAAATTTCCCACACTTTGTTTAAATTACTAGGCATCATTTCAAGTTTTAAATTATTTTAAATCTTTTCAAAACTTCTAAATATCTCTTAAAATTATTCAAAATTTCCTACAAACCAGCTACAAAAAATAAGTCTTAAATTATTATTTTGACCTAAAAATTCAACAATTTCGCTTACAAGTTAAATATTTTTTAAATAGAAAAATAAAAATTGCAACCTTTAAAGTTTAAAAGCTTTTCGAAATTTTAACAATTAAAAGTATTAAATTAAAATTCAAATATTGCTACATATTAAATAATTATTCTTTTTCTTAATTACAAAATTTCAAAATAAGTGGGTAAAAAAGTAAATAATTAAGTTGAAAATAGTTTATAAAGTTTCAATCGCACCTTGACATTTTTTTAATGACTAAGACGTTCAAATTGAAACAGTAACAATCTGAAAATTCTTTATCTTTGAACGAATTTAGAATCGTTTTATCAAATAAATTATTGTTTAGTTTTTAATACTTAAAAGTACAAACTAATTTTAAAAATTATTTATTTATTTATATTTACAGTTGGTAAAATAATACTGTTTTTTTATTAAAAGTTGTGAAATTTAAACGCTTTAATTTTTAATTGTTTAAGTCTTCAAGACTGCACTTTCCATTTCTTAAAATAAAAAATATACGCTTAAAAAAAGAAATCTAAAATTAAGAATTTAAAAATTAAACAGTGTTTGAATTACGCATTGGAAATTGAATGATATCATAATTGAAAAAGATATTTTTGAGAAATTATATTAGAGGATATTCTTAAATATATTAGGATTATAGATTAATTAAATATTAAACAATACTAAAAAAATAATTAATTTTTTTGAATTTTTTCTTCTTACACTTAAAATGTAGAGCATATTTAGAATTTTCAATTTTCCACATAACAATTAAAGAAAATAGCAAGTTTTTAAAAAATCAGTAGAATTTTCAACTAAAAAAGATAAATATTTAACCAAAAATGGAGTAATTAAATTTCCAATAAAAAAAATAATTTTTTTAGCCAAAAAACATTTGAGTTTTAAATAAAAGACTATTGAATTTCACAAAAACAGGCGATTTAAAAAAAATATACGTGAATTTGCAAACAAATAGTTAAATTTTCAACTAAAAAATATCATTTCCTAACCATTAATGGAATGCTTAAATTTTCAGTTGAAAAAATTACTTTCCGCAAAAAAAATTAACAAAAATATGAATTTTCAACTAAAATGATGATTATTTAAGTAAAAAATACTTAACTTTTCAACCAAAAAGATGATATTTCAAAGAAAAAGATTAATTTTTAAACAAAATGATTAGTTTTCTACCAAAAACGAAAAATTTTTAACAAAAATAATGAATATGCAAGTAAAAAATACTTGAATTTTTAAGCAAAAAGATGATATTTCAATGATAAATATTAATTTTTAAACAAAAAGATTAAGTTTCTACCAAAAAAGACAATTTTTTAATAAAGTACATGAAATTTCAAAAAAAAATATTAATTTTTAAACGAAAAGATTAATTTTCTACCATAAACAACCATTTTTTTAAATATATGAATTTTCATCTAAAAAAGACAAATTTTCAACAAAAATTATGCATATGCAAGAAAAAAATACATGAATTTTCAACCAAATAGTTGAATTTTCGACTGAAATAGTTAAATTTTAAACCAAAAATATGACTTTTAAACTAAAATGATGAATACTTAAGTGAAAATACTTGAATTTTTAAACAAAAAAATTAAATTTCTTCCAAAAACGACAATTTTTTAATAAAATACATGAATTTTCATCTAAAAAAGACAAATTTTAAACAAAAATTATGAATATGCAAGTCAAAAATACATGAATTTTCCAACAAATAATTGAATGTTTAACTAAAGAATATAATTTTTTAACCAATAATCGAATTCTTAAATTATCCGTTGAAAAAATTATTTTCCGCAAAAAAAATTAACAAAAATATAAATTTTTAATCAATTGATGAATATTTAAGTAAAAATGTCTTAAATTTTCAACCAAAAAGATGATATTTAAAGGAAAAAGATACATTTTTAAACAAAAAGATTAATTTTCTACCAAAAACGACAAATTTTCAACAAAAATAGTGAATATGCAAGTAAAAAATACACTAATTTTTAAACAAATAGTTGAATTTTCAACTAATGAATATAATTTTTTAACCAATAATCGAATTGTTAAATTTGATGAATCTTCAACTGAAATAGTTAAATTTTATATGATTTTTAAACTAAAATGATAAATATTTAAGTTAAAATACTTGAATTTTTAAACAAAAAGATTAATTTTCTACCAAAAACGACAATTTTTTAATAAAATACATGAATTTTTATCTAAAAAAGACAAATTTTCAACAAAAATTATGAATATGTAAGAAAAAAATACATGAATTTTCAACCAAATAGTCCAATTTTCAACTAAAGAATATAATTCTTTAACCAATAATCGAATTCTTAAATTTTCAGTTAAAAAACTTATTTTCCACAAAAAACATGAACCAAAGCGATGAATCTTCAAGTGAAATAGTTAACTTTTGAACCAAAAATATAAATTTTAAACTAAAATGGTAAATATTTAAGTTAAAATACTTGAAATTTTAACCAAAAAGATGATATTTCAAAGAATAATATTAATTTTTAAACAAAAAGATTAATTTTCTACCAAAAACGACATTTTAAAAATAAAATACTTGAATTTTCCAACAAATAGTTGAATTTTTAACTAAAGAATATCATTTTTTGACCAATAATCGAATTCTTAAATTTTCAGTCGAAAAAAATATTTTCCGCAAAAAAATTAACCAAAGTGATCAATTTTTTACCAAATTGATGAATCTTCAACTGAAATAGTTAATTTTCAAACCAAAAATTATGAATATTTAAGTAAAAATACTCGAATCCTTAACCAAAAAGATGATATTTCAAAGAAATATATTAATTTTTAAACAAAAAGATTACTTTTCTACCAAATAGGATCTTTTTTTAAACAAAATACATGAATTTTCAACTAAAAAAGCAACAAAATTTTAATCAAATAGATTAATTTTGAATTAAAAAAAAATTAATTTTCAACCAAACCGACAAATTTTTATCTAAAATGATTAATCTTCAACTGGAATAAATCAATTTTTAACCTAAAAATATGAATTTTTTAACAAAAGAGTTGAATGTTGACCCGCAAGTAGTTTTTGTCGCAACCAAAACTATGAATTATTAAAGAAGACGATTAATTTTTTAACAAAAAGTTTCATTTTCTACCAAAAATTCCATTTTTTTTACAAAATATATGAATTTTTAAACAAAAAAGATAAATTCTTAACTAAATACATAACATTTGTATTTAAAAAGATTAATTTTCAACTGAAAATGGAATAGAAAAGTTTTCAGTTGAGCAAAATTATTTTCGACAAAGAAGATTAATTTCTACCAAATAAGACGAATTTCCAAGTAAAATTAATAATTTTTCAAAAAAGAAGAATAATTAAATATTTAATAAAAAAAATTAATGTTCAACCATAGAGATGAATTTTTGACTAAATAATGAATATTCGACAAACAAAATTAATTTTTAATAAGAATTTATCTTTCAACAAAGTAAGTAAATTTTCAATCAAAAAATGAATTCTGAACGAAAAATGTAGGAAAAAAACAAACAAATTTTTAGCTAAATAGTTAAATTTTCAACTAGAAAAGATCAATTTTCAACCAAGTATGGACCAGTAAATTTGAAGTATAAAAATTATTTTCAAACAAAAAAATTTCAAAAAGTGATAAATTTTCAACGAAAATGATGAATCTTCAACTGGAATCTTAGAATTTTAAATTAAACAAACATTTTAACCCAAAAAGTCTAATTTTCAAGAAAAATAGTTACATTTTTAAATAAAGTGATAAATTCTGAACAACAAATATACAAGTTAATATTAAATTTGATTTTAAATAAAAAGGATTACATTTTTACCAAAGTAGATGAATTTTCAACAGAACTTTTTTTAATTTTCAGGATTTTACCAAATTGAAGGAAAAATGTGTGCTTTAAAATATTTTTAGTATCTTCAAACTTCTAAAATTCATAAATATATTTAAAACTGACTTGAATTATTCCTAAAATTGTCTCAAAATCTTTCGGATTCATTTTTTACAATTTTAGAAATTTCTTGCAATGTTTGAATATTATTGAATATTGACATATTCTCTTTAAAGCAATTTTTTCAAATTTCGAAGTCCTAAAAAATCTCCATGTCCACGATTAAAAAATTGCCTTACAATCTTTTAGATTTTTTTTACGCAATTTTATAAAAAAATGTTTCCATGTAATCTAAAGAAATTTTTTTATTCTTTTGAAACCTTTTAAAATGCTTCAAAAGCTTCTAAGTTTTTGGTTAAAAATCTGCAAAAACCTATATTTTGTTTTAAATTTGCTGAAATCCTTTAGAGTTTAAAATTATTTTTTTTATCTCTTAAAACATTTTAAATATCTCTGAAACGTATTCTAACTTTTTCTAACATTTTTAAATGTTGTACAATTTAAAATGTCTGCTTTAAAATATTCTACATTCTTTCTCGAAATTTTAAGAAATTTAAAATGTTTACACATTTTTTTAAATTAATTTTTCAAAATAACGAGTCAATTTTAATTTTCCCCGTAATCTTAAGAAAATAAGAAAAAAAATTTTATTAAATCTTTCAAAAATCCTGAAGAACTTACAAATTTTATTTCAACATCTTCAAAAATCTCCATTTAATTAACAAATTTTTGAAGCCTTTTGAATCTTTAAATTATTTTTAATCCTTTCTTAAGCTTATAAAACTCGTAAATATCTTTTGAAATAGTTCAAAGTTATCCTAAAATTTGTGTATGTCTTGCAAAAATTAAAAAGAAAATGTCTTAAAATCATCAAGATTCTTGAATGCTTTTTTTAAAAATATTTTTTTTTGATACTTACCAATAAAACCAACACCTCTTTTGTTATAAATATGAATTGTTCGTGGGGGTTTACCAGACCTCATGGCCTTTTTTCCGATTTCGCTATTGTCCACACATCTTAGGCGAGTGAGTTTAATTATTTGATTCGAAGCAGCTGAAGTGTGAATTGCCCTCGAAAAATTCATCGCTGCCAAATTTAATGCCATTTTGACAGAACTGATTAATAATTCTGAAAAAAAAATCGTTTAACAATTTTTTGGAAAACGTAAATAAATTCTAATTAGCAAAAGTTTCAATAAATTTTTTTATAAAAAATGATTCTTATGAGGGATAATAAGCAATGAAATGGTGCAAAAATAATACGAAATTTTCATCCAATTTAAATTACCAACAAAAACAATTTTCAATGAAGAAAAATGGAATTTTCAATAAAATAATTTAGGTTTTCAACCAAAATAATGAATCTTTGATAAAAAAAAAATAATTCTCAACAACAAGAGCGACAGTTGATATTTCCACAAAAAATATGATAATTTTTAATAAAAAAACATCAAATTAAACCAAAATAAGATTTTTAAAAATATTAATTAAGACCTTAACTGAAATACTTGCATTTTTAAAGCAAAATAAACGAAATAAAATAAGTTTTTAACGATACAGTTGTATTAAAACCAAAAAAATGAAATTTTAACAAAGTGAATTTTTAACTAAAATCATGAATCCTCAACGTAATTTTTTTTTTAAATACTTTAAGTTTCATTCTGAAAAAAGAATTTTCTGCCAAAAAAGGCAAAATTTCAACAATATAAATAAATTTTTAACAACAAAAAACATGGAATAGTTATAGTTTCACTTAAAAAACATAATTTTCAGTAAAATAGTCACAAAAAAATTTGTTTTAACAAAGTAGTTCGACTTTCAACTGTATTAATTGAATTTTTTAAAATATTACCAAAATAATTCAATTTTTAACGCAAATAACACGAATTTTTAACAACATAGATCAATCTTGAACTAAAAAAAATGGAAAGTTAACATTTCAGTTTAAAAATTTATTTTCATCTAGAAAAAAAATGTCAATAAAATACTTTATTTTTTAAGCAAATGAATTTTTGAATAAAATAACGAATCTTCAACCAAAAATAAAATTGTGGACCAATTAGTTGAATTTTCAACAGAAAAGATTAATTTTCTAACAAAATATACAAATTTACAACAAAATACATTAATTTTTAACGAAAAAAGTGAAAATTTTAAACAAAAATGGAATAGCTAAAATTCCAGTTAAGAAATTAATTTTTGACTATAATTCTAAATCTTCAACAAAAAATGACAAATTTGCAAAAAAATACATGAATTTACAACTAAAAAAAAATGCGACCAAAAAAAGGAATAGTTCAAATTTTAGTTAAGAAATGAATTTTTAATTTAAAAAAAATTTCAATAAAATATTAAACTTTTTAACCAGAAATGGAAGTTAAAATTTCAATTAGAAAATTAATTTTTATCTAGAACAAAGTTTCAATAAAATAGTTCATTTTTTAACCAACGAAATTAATTTTTGAATAAAATTATGAAACTTCAACCAAAAAATAAATGTTTGACCGATTGATTGGAATTTTCAAGAAAAATATGAATTTTCTACCAAAAAAGACAAGTGCTCAGCAAAATACAAGAATTTTAAACGGAAAAAGGTCAAATTTTAACCAAAAATGGAATAGTTAATATTTCAGTTAAGAAATTAATTTTTAACTAAAAAAAGAATAACATATTTAAATTTATAACTAAAAATAGAAGTGAAAATTTCAGTTAGAAAATTAATTTTAAACTAGAAAAAAATGCAATAGACTAGTTACATTTTTACCCAATGATTGAATTTTTGACTGAAATGATGAATCTTCAACCAAAAAATAAATTTTGAACGAAACACTAGAATCTTTAACCCAAAAGATAAATTTTCTACTGAAAAAGGACATTTTTGAACATCATACATGAAGCTTCAACCAGAAAAAGAAAAATTTTAACCACAAATGGAAGTTAAAAATTTAGAAAAATTATTTTTCAAAAAAAAAAAAAAATAATAACAAAATAATTTAATTTTTAACGCAAATAACACGCATTTTTAACAACATAGATTAATCTTGAACTAAAAAAAAATGGAAAGTTAACATTTCAGTTTAAAAATTTATTTTTATCCAGGAAAAAAGTTCAATAAATTAGTTTATTTTTTAAGCAAAGGAATGAATTTTTGAATAAAATAATGAATCTTCAACCAAAAATAAAATTGTGGACCAATTAGTTGAATTTTCAACAGAAAAGATTAATTTTCTACCAAAATATACAAATTTACAACAAAATACATTAATTTTTAACGGAAAAAGGGAAAATTTTAAACAAAAATGGAATAGCTAAAATTTCAGTTAAGAAATTAATTTTTGACTAAAATGCTAAATATTCATCAAAAAATTACAAATTTGCAATAAAATACATGAATTTACAGCTAAAAAAAAAAAATTTTTGACCCAAAAAAGGAAGAGTTAAAATTTCAGTTAAGAAATTAATTTTTTATTAAAAAGAAATTTCAATAAAATATTAAAATTTTTAACAAGAAATGGAAGTTAAAATTTCAATTAGAAAATTAATTTTTATCTAGAATAAAATTTCAATAAAATAGTTCATTTTTTGACCAACGAAATTAATTTTTAAATAAAAAGATGAAACTTCAACCAAAAAATAAATTTTTTACCAATTAGTTGAATTTTCAAGAAAAATATGGAATTTCTACCAAAAAAGACAAGTGCTCATGCAAAATACAAGAATTTTAAACGGAAAAAGGTCAAATTTTAACCAAAAATGGAATAGTTAACATTTCAGTTAAGAAATTGATTTTTAACTAGAAAAAAATGCAATAGACTAGTTACATTTTTAGCCAAAGATTGAATTTTTGACTGAAATGAATCTTTAACCAAAAAATAAATTTTGAACGAAACACTAGAATTTTTAACCCAAAAGATGAATTTTATACTAAAAAAAGACATTTTTAAACATCATACATGAAGGTTTAACCAGAAAAAGAAAAATTTAAACCATACACGGAAGTTATAAATTTAGAAAAATTATTTTTCAACAAAAAAAAAATTACCAAAATAATTCAATTTTTAACGCAAATAACACGACTTTTTAACAAACTAGATTAATTTTTAACTGAAAAAAAATGAAATACTTAAAATTGTAGTTTAAAAATATATTTTTATCTAGAAAACAAATTTCAATAAAATAGTTCCTTTTTAAGCAAAGAAATTAATTTTTTCATAAAATAACGAACCTTCAACCAAAAATAAAGTGTGGACCAATTAGTTGAATTTTTAACGCAAAAGATTAATTTTCTACCAAAATATACAAATTTACAACGAAATACATGGATTTTTAACGGAAAAAGTGAAAATTTTAACAAAAAATGGAATAGCTAAAATTTCAGTTAAGAAATTAAATTTTGACTAAAATTCTAAATCTTAAACAAAAAATGACAAATTTGCAATAAAATACATGAATTTACAACTAAATAAGAAAAAATTTAATCCAAAAAGGAATAGTTCAAATTTTCGTTAAGAAATTAATTTTTAATTTAAACAAAATTTCAATAAAATATTAAAATTTTTAACCAGAAATTGTAGTTAAAATTTCAGTTAGAAAATTAATTTTTATGTAGAACAAAATTTGAATAAAATAGTTCATTTTTTAACCAACGAAATTAGTTTTGAATAAAATGATGAAACTTCAACCAAAAAATAAATTTTTGACCAACGTTCAGCAAAATACAAGAATTTTTAACGGAATGAGGTCAAATTTTAACCAAAAATGGAATAGTTAACATTTGAGCTAAGAAATTATTTTTTAAGTAGAAAAAAATTCAATGAAATATTTAAATTTATAAATAAAAATAGAAGTAAAAATTTTAGTTAGAAAATTAATTTTTAACTAGAAAAAAATGCAATAGAGTAGTTACATTTTTAACCAAAGATTGAATTTTTGACTAAAATGATGAATCTTAAACCAAAAAATAAATTTTGAACGAGGCAATAGAATTTTTAATCCAAAAGACAAATTTTCTACTGAAAAATGACATTTTTAAACATCATACATGAAGCTTTAACCAGAAAAAGGAAACTTTTAACCAAAAACGGAAGTTAAAAATTTACAAAAATTAGTTTTCAACGAAAAAAAACACAATTATTAAAAAAAATTTAATTCTCAACTAAATAACTAGTTGAATTATCGACAAAAAGAAGATGCATTTTCTCAAAAAAGTTAATTTTCAACTAAATAGTCGAATTATTAGCCCAAAAAGATGAATTGCCAACAAAATAATCGAAATTTTAACCAAACTAGTTAAATGTTTAAACCAAAAGCGAACTTTCTACTTGAATTTGAATCAAAAACAAAAAAAGGTTTTTTAAGAAACTAAAATGATGAATCAACAAAGAGAATAACTTTGTTTATCAAAGTTATTCCACATTCAACTATTTTAGTATGAATTCTCATCGAAAACTGTAATATTTTATATTTGAACCAAAAAATATTTTAATCATAAATCTAAAACACTTGAATTCAATCAGAGAAAGGTTGAATTTTCAATAAAATAGTTAAATCCTCAACCAAAAGAGATTAATTTTCTGTTTTTTAAAACTAAGATTACGTTTTTATAACCTCACATTTTAAACAAATCTTAATTAATAACATTAATAAATTTGTCGTTGATACAAATGTTAAGATAAAAAATAAATCTCTTATCAAACATGCTTATTAAATCTGTATAATTCATCTAAAAATCAGTAAAAAATCTTTAAAATCTTTTAAAAAGAATCAGGCTGATCATTTCATTTTGTTCGAAATAGAATCCAATACAAAATTAATATCTTACCTTTTAGCAAAGATATTATTCTAGCCTCTCTAGAAAAGACCACCGAACAATTATTCTAAAGTCTAATCAATAATTATGTTTAATAACTCATTAACAAATAAAATACTTCAAAACGTCAGCGAGTCTTCCCTGATTTCGGTGTTTTTTAAAGGTTATGTCTATGCGCGCGATCATCAAAGTAACCTAACCTAAAATTCAGGTTTTCTAAAATCGAAAAGATTCGCTCAAAATTGGTGAATTTACCTGATTTCTAAGTAAAGTTTGCACATCTCTTAACCCTAAAATCGTGAAAAATAAATAAAAATTCTTCTAAAATGCATCGTCTCGACAAATTATTCACACAAGTTCGTAAAACAAACAGTGTTGTTAAATCTTATCCAACACTCTCGAGATATTTGTGCTCGGAAAAATCAAAAGACGGAGGAGTAGAAGTCATAGCAAAAAAATCTGAAGAAACGAGTGTGCCAGTTGAAAATGTTGGTAATCTGCTGACAAATTTGGGCCTGGAGAGTGAGCAAAGTGAAGAGGAAAAGATAAAATTAAGTGGTTTTGCCAAAGCCTACGAAAGATATACAGCTCCCGAGGAAAAAGAAGTAGAAGAGCCAAAAACTTTTGCAAATTTACTCCGGAATTCGAAACTCATCGACGTGAGCAAATAAATTTTTTTTCATTCGTTAATGAAGGTAACTCTGATTTAATTAATGAATTTTAAATCGCAGCTTGGAGATCCTGAGGGAAAAGTAGTAAAAGGAAAAATCCTGCACGTTATTGACGATGATTTGCACATTGATTTTGGATGGAAATTTAATTGTGTTTGCAAACGCCCTGCGAGAAATGGAAGGTAAAAATATAATTTAGGACAAATTATATTATTTTATTTTCATAGGGTGTCTACCGATCTGGATAACCTGGGATTTTTTTCGAGGGCATAATTCTTTTTCTTAAATTTTAATACAACATTGATTTTAATACAATCTTCATTTGTTAAAGAGCTTATCACTTTATTTAATTATTTGGTTAAAAATTCATTTTTTTCTGTTTAAAATTATTCTGTTTGACCAAAAAATGTATTTATTCTATTTTTATTTGAAAATTCATCTCTTTGAATGAAAATTTAATTATTTAAAAAAAAATGTTTTTTTCGTTTATTCAACTTTCTTTTATTTGATATTAAAATTCTTTTTGTTGAAATATAAACTACTAAAATTTTTGGTTAAAAATTAATTTCTTTGGTTGGTGTATGAGCTACTTTTTTTTGGAAAATAGTTTTTCTTTTGGTAACAAATTCATTTTTTCTAACTTTAAATTCAACTATTTAATTTTTGGTTAAAATCTATCTTTTGCTTTTAATATTTTTGTTGAATATTCAAATATTTGTTTGAAATTTAACCTTTTTTGCGTAGAAGATTTTTTTTGTTAAAAGTCGCCTTTTTGGTTTATTCAACTGGATTTTTTTATATCATTTTTTGAAATAAAAACTATTACAATTTTTGGTTAAAAAATAATTTATTTGATTGGATAGTTTACTATTTTTTTATAATTAGTCGTTCTTTTGGTAAAAAAATAACTTCTTCTAACTGTAAATTTAACTATTTTAGTTTTTGTTTAAAAATCTGTCTTTTTTAGTTAAAAAATTCAACTATTCGGTTGAAAATTTAGCTTTGTTAGTTGAATATTCAAACATTTATTTTAAATGTAATCTTTCTTTTGTAGAAACCTAAGCTTCTTATTTAAAAAGTTAACTATTTTGCTGAAAAATATCCTTGTGGTTAATACAAATTCTTTTTATTTTATATTAAAATCTTATTTGTTGAAATAACAACTATTACAGTTGTTGGTTAAAGATTTATCACTCTGATTGAAAATTGAACTATTTTTTTGAAAATTAGTTTTTCTTTTGGTAAAAAATTCATTTCTTCTGTAAACTTAACTATTTAATTTTTAATAAAAAAGTGTGGAAGTACTATTGACACCAACTACTATTTAATTTTTAGTTTAAAACTAATCTTCATTAGTAAAAAATTAATCTTCTTGTTGAATTTTTTACTATTTGGTTTGAAATCAGTTTAGTTTAGTTTTTTTAATATCAACTATTACAATTTTTGGTTAAAAATTCAATTCTTTGATGGAAAATTTTTTATTTTGGTAAATAATTACAATTTTCTAATTAACTTTGTCGCTTTTGGTTAAAAATTTATGTTTTTTTCGTTAAAAAAACAAACTGATTGAATATTAACCCTTTTTAGTTGAATATTCGACTATTTGTTTAAAAATTCATATTTTTTTGTGAAAAATTAATCTTCATGGTTGAAAGTTTAACTATATTGTTGAAAAATTGTCTTTTTGTTTGGTAATTTATCTTTTTGGCTGAGAAGTCAACTATTTTGTTGAAAATTAATATTTTGGTTGATTCAACTATTGTTTATTTTAAATTAAAATTATTTTTTTTTTGCAATACGAACTATTAACATTTTTGTTGAATATTCACCTCTTTGATTTCAAATTGAAAGATTTTTTTAAATATTAATTTTACGTAGAAAATTAGTTTTTTTAGTATATTTGTTAGTTATAAAATTGCACTATTTCTTTGAAAATTCATTTTTTTTTGTAGAAACCTAAGCTTCTTGTTTAAAAAGTTAAGTATTGTGTTGAAAAATATCCCTGTGGTTAATGCAAATTCTTTTTATTTTATATTAAAATCCTGTTTGTTGAAATAACAACTATTACAGTTGTTGGTTAAAAATTTATCTCTTTGATTGAAAATTGAAGTATTTTTTTGAAAATTAGTTTTTCTTTTGGTAAAAAATTCATTTCTTCTGTAAACTTAACTATTTAATTTTTGATTTAAAAATTATTCTTTTTTAGTAAAACATTAATCTGCTTGTTGAAATTTTTACTGTTTGGTTTGAAATTAGTTTAGTTTTTTTAATATTAACTATTGCAATTTTTAGTTAACAATTAAATTCTTTGATGGAAAATTTACCTTTTTTTATAATTAGTTTTTATTTTGGTAAATAATTAAAATTTTCGCTTTTGGTTAAAATTATGTTTTTCCGTTAAAAAATCAAACTGCTTGGTTGAATATTTACCCTTTTTAGTTGAAGAATCAACTATTTGTTTGAAAATTAATCTTTTTTTTTGTGAAAAATTAATCTTCTTGGTTGAAAATTTCACTATATTGTTGAAAAATTATCTGTAAAAAATTGAAATCCTTTTTTTGCAATATGAACTATTAGCATTTTTCGTTGAATAGTCACCTCTTTCATTGCAAATTGAAAGATTTTTTTAAATATTAATTTAGGTAGAAAATTAGTTTTTTTTTTGTAAACATTTTTTTTTTAACTGTGAATTAAAATACTTCATTTTTGTCTAGAAAATTATATTTGTTAGTTATAAAATTGAACTATTTCTTTGAGAATTTATTTTTTTTTGTAGAAAACTAATCTTCTTGGTCAAAATTTTTTTTGGTTGAATATTTAACTATATTGTCGAAAAATTGTCTTTAAAAAATTTAAATCCTTTTTTTTGCAATACGAACTATTAACATTTTTGTTGAATAGTCACCTCCGTGATTGCAAATTGAAAGATGTTTTTAAACATTAATTTTAGGTAGAAAATTAGTTTTTTTTTGTAAAAAATTAATTTTTTCTAACTATTAATTAAAATATTTCATTTTTGGCTAAAAACTTATATTTGTTAGTTAAAAAATTGAACTATTTATTTGAAAATTTATTTTTTTGTAGAAAACTAATCTTCTTGGTCAAAATTTTATCTTTTTTCTTTAAAAATCTTTTTGTTCTGCTTAAAAATTAATCTGTTTTGGCGAAGGATTCAAAGATTCAGTTAAAAACTAATATTTATGATTGATTCAATTATTTTTTATTTAAACTTAAAATTCGTTTTGTTAAAATATCCATTGTTACAATTTTTGGTTAAAAATTCATCTCTTTATTTGAAAATGTAACTTTTTTGTTAAAATTTGTAGCCCTTTTTTAAAAATTTATCCGTTTAGTTGCTAAAATGTATTTTTTGTTTAGTTGAATGTAAACTAGTCCTATTTTTGTTGAGTTCAACTGTTTTTTAATTTGAAATTTAAATAATTTTTAGTTACAATATCAACTATTACATTTTTCTTTGAGGACTAATCTGTTTTGACTGAAAATTAAAATATTTTGATAAAGAAAAATTTATTTTAGTCCACAATTAGTTTTTTTAACTGAGAATTAATTTTGTCTTAACAGAAAATGTGAGTATTGCAGTTAAATATTTTATAATTTTAGTTAAAAATTCATCTCTTGGGTTAAACTATTTAATATTACTTTACGTTTTCAATTTTTTTTTAGAAAAATTCATTTTTAAAGGTCCAAAATAAAAAATTTGTAAATTTTGAATAGTGAAAAGGATGGTGAATTCATTTTTTTATATTAGACAAATTTGTCTAATCAATTTTAATGTTGAATTAAATTTTTTTAAATAACATATTCATACTTTAAAAGTTTTCAGTTTAGTTTACAATTGTAAAACTTTGATCGCCTCGAATTGAAAATTATTAAAATGGTAAAGTTATAAATGTTAAATTATTAAATTTTAAACACTTTTAATCGAAAATTCTTGAATTCAATATAAAAGAATTTTGAATTAAATGTCTTTAGAATACATTTATAACAATAAAAAATAAGGACAAGAGTTTAGAACAAGGCATTGAAAATGGAACTATTTTTCATTTGAAAATGTTTTCAAACACTGAATGTTTTTCATTACAAATTTCTTTTAATTATGAACCTTTTTCAGAATAATTCAATTTTAAAGATTTGCAATTAATAAATTGTCCACGTTAGACGGTTAACATGACGGTGAAGTTATTTTTTTATCTACGAAAAATTTGTCAAATACATTTTAAAATGAAATTATATATTTTTTTATTGGAATAAGAATTTAAAATTATCATTTAGGAAGCTTTGACTTTGAAACATTCAATTTAGGTTTCAGTTTAAAATTCTCAAATTTGAATCGCTTTGAAAAAATGTAAATTATTGGAACTTTTGCAATGGAAAATCGTTTGATATCTTGATTATTTAATACAAAATATATTTAATTCGAAAATATTAATTTATGTTTTAAACTTCTTTTAAACTAATTATTTTAAAATTTGTTCAGTACTAAATTTTTTAATTGTTTCAGGAAGAATTCTGCACTAAATAATTTAATTTCTGCAATTCATAATTATGTTGTATCTTAGTCTGGTATTTGATTTCAGCGATTATGTGAGGGGTTCCATTGTGCGCTTGAAGATAAAAGATTTGGAATTATCTACGAGATTCTTAGGATCTCAAAAAGATTTAACAATTCTTGAAGCTGACTGCACTCTGCTCGGCCTTATTTGGTCGCCTTTGAGAGGAAAAAAGCCGGAAACTCAATTACGTCCTGAAATGTAAATAAACTTTTTTAGATTTTAATAAAATTTATTTGTAAGTTACAATTTTCACCCTTCTCATATTTTTTCTTTGATTCTTACGTAATAATGAGCGGACCTTACATTAAAATTAAATAAAAGTTTTTAAGTAATGTGTTTCTTATTGATATAAACAGAAACTGTTCAAAAATTGCAAATCTTGTTTAAACGTTTATGATTTTTTTTTCAAAGTACTAATTTTTGGCGTAAAATGCTAACATAACCTAAAATTGTTCGAAATTGTGAATCGTCTTTAAAATCTAATTTTTATTCTGACGAAAAACACTAAAATAATCAAAAATTATTAAAAGATTCCAAAATTTTGTCAAATTATGATTTGTGTATAACGCCAACATAACTTAAATTTTTTGTTGATATTCAATTTTCATTCAAATATTTTTTTAATTCGTTTTTTTTCTTTTTCAATGTTCGGCTAAAACGACTAAAATGATGAAAAATTGTTAAAAGATTCTGAAACTTGTGGAAATTGAAATGATTTTTTTCTTTTTGGTGTAAAACGCTGGAATAACCTAAAATTATTAAAATTTGCGATTTTTTTTTCATTTATTAAAAATACCAATTTTTGACGAAAAATACTTAAATAATAAAAAAGTGCTAAAATATTCTAAAAGTTGAT
>JAAAKG020056494.1:0-37936 GCA_010014905.2 Druon quercuslanigerum | reverse complement strand
TCATTTATTAAAAATACCAATTTTTGACGAAAAATACTTAAATAATAAAAAAGTGCTAAAATATTCTAAAAGTTGATAAGAAATTGTTAAAATATTATGTGTATAAAGGCAACATAATCTACATTTGTTGAATTCAACTGTTTTTTTTTCATTATTAAACAAATAAATGTTCGACGAAAAACGCTAATAAAATATAAAATTGTAAAAATATTCTAAATCTTTAAATTATCAAAAGTTTTGTTCTTAAATACTAGTTTTTGATCTAAAATATCGACATAAGCTAAAATTGTTCATATTCAAGAAATGCTGTTTTGAAACAATTTTGTTTATTTAATAAAAATACCAATTTTTGACGAAAAATACTTAAATAATGAAAAATCAATCAAAGATTTTTAAACTTGATAAGAAATCGCTAAAATATTATGATTGTTTTAATTATCCTGATTTTTGTTTTTAAATACAAATGTTTTGTATAAAACGCTAAAATAACCTAAAATGTTTAAAATCATCGTTTTTAAAATCTGCTTCTTTTTTATTTTCGACGAGAAAGGCTAAGTTAATCCAAAATTTTAAAAGATTCTAATTTTTGTTCAAATTATCATGATTTTTGTTTTGAAAAAGCAAATTCCCTGTGAAAATATTTAATTTATGAACAGAAACTGTTAAAAACTTGCAAATCTTGATTAAACGTTTATGATTTTTTTCAAAGTACTAATTTTTGGCGTAAAATACTAACATAACCTAAAATTGTTAAAAATTGTGAATCGTCTTTAAAATCTAATTTTTTATCTGACGAAAAACACTAAAATAATCAAAAATTATTAAAAGATTCCAAAATGTTGTCGAATTATGATTTGTGTTTTAAAATACCAAGTTTTTGTGTATAACACAAACACAATTCAAAATTTTGGTTAAAATTCCATTTGTATTCAAATATTTTTTTAATACCTTTTTTCTTTTCGTTATCAATGTTCAGCTAAAAGGACTATGATGATAAAAAATTGCTAAAAGATTCTGAAACTGGTGGAAATTATAATGAGATTAGTTTCAAAATACTAAGTTTTTGTTGTAAAACGCTGGAATAACCTAAATATGTTAAAATTGGTGAATTTTTAATAATTTTTTTTTCATTGATTAAAAATACCATTTTTTGACGAAAAATACTAATATTAATGAAAAACTAATAAAAGGTTCTAAAACTTGATAAGAAATTGTAAAAATATTATGTGTGTAAAGGCAACATAACCTACATTTGTTTAGTTTAACTCTTGTTTTCATTATTAAAAAAAAACTATTTTCGACGAAAAAAGCTAAAAAAATACAAACTTGTGAAAATATTCTTAATGTTTAAATTATCAAGAATTTTGTTCTTGAATACTAATTTTTGTTCTAAAATATTGACATAACCTAAAGTTTTAAAATTCAAGAAACTATCTTTTTTTAAATTTTTGACGAAAAATACTAAATTAATTAAATTAGATAACTTGTAGAATTAATTTTAAAATTTCTAAAGACTTTTTCAAATATATATTTACTCCACTTTTTTAAAAATAGAAAGATATTTTTTATTAAAGGAAAATTTTTGTACACAATATCTTAATCCTTAAAAACTTTTTCATACGAAATTGCCTAGCATCGAAGGATCATAATTTAAGAGTTCGTTCGCGGCTCTAGAATCTTTTAATTTCTCTAATCCAGTTCTCATTCGAAAAGCCAATTTACTGCTTTGTTTAACAAACATTGCACTGTGGTGCAGAGCAACAATATACGGCACCGGACACCATTCTTTTTTAATATTTTCTCTCACCAGAGAAGTAATGTAACATTCAATCAAGGAAACATCCGTCTCGAGCGGATAGAGAAATTCATCAAGATCCAAAATCAACTTGTCCAGGGGCACTTTAATATAGCGCAGAGTTCCCGCATGTTCAGACCACAGCATTCTTCTGAAATGAAGATTGTGTCTCTGAGCAGTGAAACTCAGCAAGATAATCGCAAAACTGTCGTTGCCGTAAGAATTCGAAAAGAAATTCTCACACAAGGCAGTGAACATGTCCGTAAAGGAACTCAAACCAGGAACATCTTCCGAAAAATCCAGTTCCTTGTTGTGCCTTTTCAGAAAAGCTGCAACCACTTTATCCACAAGATGAGAAACCGTTTTCTCGTGGAAAACCGTGTCGCACAAAAAGACGAGAATCAATCTACTAAATCTCAAATTGGGCGTCAAGTTCTCCACCAATTCCGGAAGTCCCAAGTACAAATTCAAAACAATGATGATCTTCTCAGTGTCGCCTCTATCCAACTTGTGGTATTTTTTCGAGATCGAATAAGTGTCTATCAAAGGCAGAAAAAGCCAGTCCCTCGGCATCGCTGCTTGATCCCAGTTTCCTTTTAAAGCCACATAACTCTCATAAATCGTGATCAACTCTTTCGACAAATTGAAACAGGTTTGCCTCTCATCGTCGATCAGCTTCAGGTCCTGAAGATTCTTCAAAAGTTCGTCCATGCTCATTTTCTCAGGATCCAAAACACAACGCAGCATTTCCTTCACTTGATTCGGGAAATCCGCAGGCAAAGCTGATATCAATTTCACCGCGAGGAGCCACAAAGCCTTCTTCATTTTCGCCGAAAGAGCTTCTTCGATCAATCTTCCGGTTGTTACAACTCTCGTCAAGAAATTTAATTCCACTCTGGTGTACCAGGAATTCTCCAGAGTCCAATCAGACTTCGAAAGGTCGGAAATGTACTTGACAAACTCAGGCTGATCATAAACCCGCTGGATGTCCTTCTTCTGCGAGAAGATTGCGAAAACTTTTAAAAATTCTGTTAAGAAAGGGAGACAAGAATTGTGCGACAAAACGGGCTGCAGTTGTCCATTTTCTGTCAGCGCGCCGAGACTCGGCAAAGAAGAAGGACCTCTGTCCTTCGCGGACTGGAATCCACTCAACAAGTTCGAACATGTCTTCAAATTTGCAAAAATCTTCGAATTGGAGATCCAGTTCGTCTGGAAGTAGCCCTCGGAGTACTCTTCCACGGCAATCAAAGCCTGCAGAACCAGTTTCGTTCTTCCCCAAGTTGGCGCAGAAATACTCACGAGCTGAGTGCTCCACTTTTTCAACAACTGAAGAATATCAACTCTCAGAGAATCCTCATGACTCGCGACTAGTATCAAAGCAGCTGCGTGCTCACAAAGCAGATCCGAAGCCTGTCCAAGATTCAAATTATCGAAGAAGATCCTCAGCTGTGATCTCAGAATCAACTGAGAACCGGACACACTATCACCAGCGAATCCATGCAACAGCATCAGTTTCCAGAGTCTCAAAGACTCGATATGAAGAAAAGTTCCGTGAGTTCCAGCCTCGCTACTAACATAGGAAACTATCGACTGAACAATTTGACATCTAGAAAGTTTATCAGCCGCCGCTTTTCCAGCGTAAGTGATCAAAACTCGACAACACCGAAGAGCACTCACCACAGGAACCCCATAAGCGTTATTGATCCTCTCCTGATTCACCAATTTATCAGTCGTCAATGGAATAAAATGTTTTAGAATAATCTCCAGCAAATGCGGCGCCCAGAGAATATTCAGAGCACTCTCATGCGAATGTCTGGTCAATCTGATCAGGATTTCGAGAGCAGAAGAGACTCCGTCTGGCGGGGGTTGCATTTCATTCAGGATGTACCTGATTCGCGGGACAATGTCTGATCTTAAAGCAGTCGCTACCGTGTCCAGTTGAGCGAGCTCGTGGTCCTTCAGATTACTAGTGTCCTTCACGTCCTTCAAATCTGGTTTCAGAATCGGTTCAGCAAAGTCGTTTAATCCAAACAATCGGTCCAAACAAACTTCATCTTCTTCGTTGTAGAGAAAAGCTCTCATGGCTTGCAAGGCCGAAGTGACGATCGAAGGGGAGGAATCATCGAGAGAAAATCGCAGAAGGAGGAAAACATTTTTTTCATTCAGAGCTGAAAGTGGAGCTGGATCGAGAACGGAATCGTACCAACCGCGACGACTCTTTTCGATTATTTTCGCCAGTGTTTGAAGAGCGATTGATCGCTGTTGAGCTGAAGAGGAGCGACTTAGTTGAAGAAGTTCCTGGAGGGAATATCCGGGACGCTCGGGTTCCTGGCCGTGATGATGAAGGCCTTTGTCGATTGTTAGTTTCTCGTCCTTGAAGGGCAGTAGGACTCCCTCGAAATCGAAACGGGCGTTGTAAGGTTCGTCCAGGTTGGATTTTTTTTCTTCTGGTGGAATATCTTCCATCCATTTGGCTTTTTCTCTTTCTACAACGTCCATGTGGATCCAGTGTTTGTCTTTAGCTTCAGTGATGATTTCCTTCACCATTTCTGGCAGTTCTTCTTCTTGATTATTAGCTGAAGTTGACGCTTCATTTTTTGGATTCGTGGCTTCTGTTTCTTTCACTTTTAAACGATCTTTTTCCCTTTTTCTCTGTTTTACGAACTCTAGCAAACTTGGGTCAAGCATCGATTCTAATTTACTTTTTTCTCGGAGAATATCTTCTTCTGTTTTCAAACCATAATCTTCGAAACGAACTGTTTCTTTTTTTTCTTCTTCGGATTTACCGGTTTCGGTTTTTGAGAGAGTTTGCCAGAAAATACTTTCATTTTTTGTGTGGGATTCTTTCGAGGTGAAGACGGAAGGAAAACCGGATTTTGAAGAGTCCTGGTCTTTTGAAAAATGAAGATCGAATCGATCCGGAAGTTTTCTTTCGACAATATTTCCGAGGATTATGGAGGAAGTTTTGGCCGGATTTTGATTTTCTGTTTCGGGGGAAAAGTTCTCGGGGGAAATTGGGAATGATTCTGTTTTATTGGAAACTTGAGGATTTGTGTGAGTTTGTCTGCTGCATTTGAGCTTTTTATTTGTGGAAAATTGTGAGGTGAAAGTACGAGTTTTTCGAACTTTATCTTGATCGTTTTTTGCAATATGCACAGAAGATTTTTCCTTTGATTGGATAAATTCTTCCTGCAGGCGGAGAATTTCGTTTTCATCTTCTGTGGGTTTTGGTCGTTTCAAGGTCACTGGGTCAGTCATCCTGAAAAGAGGATATGTTTTCAAGGTTTCTCATTTTTAATCCTTCAATTTGAAGGTTTCAATATCCAAATTTTTCACATTTTTCAACTATTGGACAAATTTTAATTTCGAATTTAAACATACAAGATTTTGTCGTTTCAAAATTTCAAAATTATGCAATTATTTTCCATAATTTTATTAGAAAATTAAATTGTCATTTTAACAAAATTTGAAATTCTTTTCTGTTCATTTAAATTCAAAATGGTATAAATTTGGATTTAGAATTTAAATGTGTAACTTTTTTATTTCAAATATGAAAAATTGTACAATTTTAAAATAAAATCTTAGCTAAATAATTGTAAAATAAAAACGGTGTATAATAATTTAATTTAAAAAATAAAAAACTTATTTGTTTTATTATTTAAATAATTCAATATCGTGTAATTAAAAAAAGCATTTTAATACTTGACAGAATACATCATTAAAAATTTTTAATGTTTAAAGAATAAAAATAAAAAATTGGTAAGCTTTCGAAAAAAATTAAAACGTTTTAAAATTCGAAAATGTAAAAAATTTAAGCCATTTTAAACCTATAAAATTCAAATTTTTAAGTTGATACATTTTTAATATACAAAATATTGCTATCAAATGTGGATACCATAAGGAATTAATATTTTAACCAAAAAGACGGATTTTTGAGCCAGAATAGAGTAGAATCATATAATTTGTAACCAAAAACATGAATTTTCAATCCAAAATATTTTTTTTCTACCAAAAAGGTCAAGATGCATGAATTATCAATCAAATAATAGAACTTTGAACTAAAAAAAATAAATATTTAACCAAAAACGGAATACTTCAATCTTTAGTTAAAAAATTAATTTTTCAATACAAAAATTATACAAAATACTTCAATTTTCAGTTTAAAAAATTAATTTTCCACAACGAAAATTAGGCAAAAAATAATATTTTCAACTCAAGAGATGAATTTTTAACGAAAAATGTAATAGTTGATATTTCAATCGAAAAACATTTTTATTTTGACTAAAAACAGTATTATCTAACAATAACTAATTAACAGTATTTATCGTTTTAGTTGAATATTAAACTATTTCTTTAAAAATTCGTATTTTTTGCAGAAAATTAATTTTCTTCATTGAAAATTAAACTATTTGGTTTAAAAATATCCTTTCTGATTAGAAATTAATCTATTTTGGTCGAGGATTCAACTATTTTGTTAAAAATTTTTTTTTATGATTCATTCAACTGTTTTTTATTTTATAATAATATGCTTTCTGTTGAAATATCAACTATTGTTAAAAATTTTAGTCAAATAATCAACTGTTTTGTTGAAAATTAATCTTTTTGGTTCCATTCAACTGTTTCTTATTTAAAATTTAAATTCATTTTGTTGAATTGTGAACTATCACAATTTTCTGGTAGAAAATTAATCTTCTTCATTAAAATTTAACTATTTTGTTAAAGAACCTTCTTCTCGGTTGAAAATTAAACTGTTTTGCTTAAGAATTCAACTATCTTTTGAAAATTAGTCTTTTTGGTTTATTCAACTAGACTTATTTTATATTAATACCCTTTTTTTAATAGTAAATATTACAATTTACGGTTAAAAATTCTTTTCTTTGAATGGAAATTTCATTATTTGTTTGTTAATTAGTTTTCCTTTTGGTAAAAAATTAATTTATTTTAACTATATACTTAACTGTTTCATTTTTTTGTTAAAAAAGTATATTTTTTATAAATTAACAAATTTAACTATTTCTTCGGAAATTTGCCTTTTTTGTGTAGAAAATTAATTTTTTTTTAAATTCAACTATTTTGTTGAAAAAAATTCTTTTTGGTTAATTCAACTTCTTTTTATTTCACATTTAAATCCTTATTGTTGTAGTATTAAACACTACCATTTTTGTTTAAAGATTCATCCTTTTGATTGGAAACTATATTTTTTGACTGCAAATTTAAATATTTCATTTTTGGTTAAAAGTTTATATTTTTTAGTTAAAAAAATGAACTGTTTGGCAGAAAATTTGTCTTTTTAGTTGAATATTCAACCATTTATTTGAAAACTCGTCTTCATTATCTAAATAATATTATTGTTGTTGTTTGGACGGTTTTTTATTTTATATTAAAATCCTTTTTGTTGTAATATCAAGTATTGAAATTTTTGCAAAAAAATGTATTTTCTCTAAGTGTAAATGTAACTATTTCATTTTTGGTTTATATTTAATCATTTTTAATGAAAAATATGTAACTATTTGGTTGAGAATTCAACAAAAATTCAACAATTTTGTTGAAAATTATTCTTTTTGGTTGATTCAACAGGATTCTATTTAAAATTAAAATCCGCTTTGTTGAAATATGAAACATTACAATTTTTGGTTTAAAAAGTCTTTTAATAATTGATCGACTTAAAATTTAGAACACATATGATTTAAAAATAAAAAATGTTTAATGTTTAAGGAGTTTTAACGAAAACGTTTAGTTCTCTTTTGTTAAAAACCGCATGGTTTAAAAAATATTAAAACGCTTTAAAATTCAAAACCATTAGATTGAACTGTTTAAATTTTTTTTTAAATTTAATTCTGGAGGGCAAAAAATTAAAGCTTTTCTTAAACCTATAAGCTTCCAATTTTTAAGCCGGTAAATTTTTAATATTAAATTGAAAAAAAACTTTACTTCGCTTCAAATTTTCTGAACCAAAAAAGACGAAAATAAAAAAAAAGTAGTTGAATTTTGAAGTTAAAAATACGAAGTTTCAAAACGAAAGAAACTAATTTTTAAACAAAATTGTGGAATTTTTCAACAAAATAGTACTTTTTTAAACCAAAAACATGAATTTTTAATCAAAAATATTAAATTTCTACCAAACAGAAAATATTGCAAAAAACATGTGCATTTTCAAACTGAAAAGACTATATTTAACCAAAAATTAAATAGTTAAATTTTCAACAAAAAAATTAATTATCAATTATTTTTAAAAAAGATGTTAATTTTAAATAAAAAAAGAGTTGAATTTAAATTTAAAAAGTAAATTTTGAACAAATTAAGTTAAATTCTCAACCAAAGAGATTTATTTTTAAAGAAAATGTTGAATCTTCAACAAACAAAAAATCATTTTTTAAGAGATGAGTTCGAAATTCACTCAAGAATTTGAGTTTTCAGTCAAAAATATGAATTCGCGTCGAAAGAGTTAATTTTTAACCAAACGGTTGATTTTTCAACTCAAAAAGACGAATTCGCAACAATAAACATGAATTTTTAAACAAATAGTTGAATTCTCAACCAAAGATAAGAATTTTTAACGAAAATGATGGATTTTTAACAAACAAAAAAATTATTTTTTAACAAAGTAGTAATTAGAATTTGAATTAAGCAGTTGAATTTTCGGCCAAACAAGATATACTATATGCAATAAATGTAATTGTTTATACAATTATAAAAAAATTAATTTCATTAAAAAAACAATTGAATCTTTAATAAAAACAGTTGAAATTTTCACAAAAAAGATAAAATTTCAACCAAAAGAGATGAATTTTCAATAAAAATATTGTATTTACAATTCTGGAAAAAATATTTAGTAAATAAAAAAAAAAATGGTAATTTTCAGCAAAACAAGTTAGTTTTGGAACAAATTGTCGATTTTTCAAACAAAAAAAACGAGTTTGCAATAAAACAAGTGAATTTTCAACCGAATAGTTGAACTTTTAACGACAAAAAATAACTTTTAAACCAAAAATGAAATATTTTTAATTTCAGTTAAAAATGAGTTTTTAATTAAAAAAAAAAGAATTTAAAAAAGTTAAATTTTCAAACAAAGAAATTAGTTTTTAAATACAATTTTGAATATTCAAACAAACAAAATTAATTTTTAACAAATTAGTTTGTAATTCAACCAGGCAGTTGAACTGTCGACCAAAAAGATGAAATTTTGATAAAATAGCTTAATTTTCAACAAACTAATTACATTTTTAATCAAAAGAGTTGAACTTGGACCCAATAAATATAATAATAAACTTTTAAAATTAAAAGAATTAGCTTTCAAATAAAAAAAGTACAATTTGTACTCCAAAAGGTTCAGTTTTTGACCCAAAAAGACGAATTTGTAACAAAACACGTGAATTATCAACCTAATAGTTCAACTTTCATCTAGAAAAGTTAAATTTGTAATGAAAAATAAAATAGTTTAATGTTTAATCAAAGAAAAACTTACTTCTAACCCCAAAAACCCGAGTTCTCAAACAAACAAAATTTTCTATCATAGATACGAATTTTTAACTAAAATTATACATTTTCAACCAAAAACAGTTGAATTTTCAAAACAAAAGTACAAATTTTTTTATAAAAAGTCAAATTTTCAATAAAACAGTTGAATTTTCTACTAAAAAATATTTTAATTTAAAATTAAAAACAGTTGAATCCTAAAAAAAATATGAAATTTCTACTTAGAGAAACGAATTTTCAATAAAAGTGTTGCATTTACAATCGGGAAATATTTTTCTGTCAAAAAACACAAAAAAATTATCGAATGTTCTACAAAAAAGTAGAATTTTCAACCCGGAAATATGAATTCTCATCAAAAATGTTAATTTTTAACCAAATAGTTGATTTTTCAACAATAGGCTTAACTTGAATATTAATAAACATGCTTAATTATTGAACGCGAGATTATTATTATACCCTGAAAGTATTAAAAACAATTAAATAAATGAAAAAAAACCTGTTCTGAAACATTTCGAGTCCAGCAAGGTTAGGTTTACGAAAAATGCTTTATTTAATGTTATCCTCGCTCTGGATGCCGAAAAATTATGTTACTCTATAAATAACAAATATTGCAACTAATTGCAATAATAATTTCTTTCTTATACACACAAGTTCATAAAAGAAATGATCAATTCACAGAATTTATAGGTTAGGTAACATAAAATTGATTTTTTACACATCATTTACTAATGAGGACCTACGTTGTAATACTGGATCGAAGTTTTTTTATTGCCAGTCTAATTACTTAAAATTATTAATCCACATGACACATATTTTCAAAGCATTTGTTTAACGCGAAAATGTTCAAAATATCTTTGACTGTCGTGACAACAAAAGTAGCAAAACGACAATGAATGTCAGGTCAGCAAGTGAGCAAGCATGCGCAAAAATGAATAGTAAATTCGGTAAATTACCGAGAAACTCTTTGTAATTTCTAGGATGTCCAGGAAATGGACGTAAATGTCCGACAATTAAGTAAATTCCGACCGACATTCCACGAAAGTGCGTTTGTTTTTGACTGAATGGCTGAATGAATTGTTTGGCAATTCAAAGCACTCTCGTCAGCAATTTGTTTTTGCTGAACACGTGAAATTCTGTTCTTAACTACCATTGTGGTCGACAGAAGTGTTCATGATCGTTGACAATAAGTAACGAGGATTATTCAAAATGGTAAGATTATTCTTTATTTACGACTCTTTGGACACATTTAGTGACATAACCTATATATTACCGATTATTGATTTTTTTTGCTCCGAAATGTTTAATTGGTTATTGTTTTTATTTTCTTCTGCAAATATTTGGTTCTAATACCCATTTTTCGCGGTAAAATCTTGTATTTTGAACTCTTCTTCAGTCTACCGTTTGCTGTGTTTGTCAACAAAAATTATCAAGCGAGAACAATAAGAAAAATATCTTCGAAGATGATCTGATTATTCGGAATGAAAGTGAAAAGGCTGAGGGAATAAATGATACGGAACGTACAATCAAACTTTATTCTGGAATTGAATTAATTACTCATCAAAAGGTAAGGTTTTTATTGATTAGTGTTGATTATTTTTTTCGATTTTTTTATAACTTTAAATTAACGATAATATTCTTTGATATTGGTTGGTTATCTCGGACTCTGCCCCCCACCCCATTAAAAAATAGAATTCCTCTTCTTTTCCGTGTTTCCAAAAGTTTTCCTTTTTTTGTTTGACAGAAAGAAAAAGAAAATTCAATTTTTTTGTTAAAAAATTCAACAGTTTTGTTGAACGTTCGTCTTTTTCTTATAGAAAAATTCGTCCTTTTCGATTAAAATGTAATCTTTTTCAGTTCGTTCGAAACCTAATTCTTTTTTAAATCAAAGGTCTCTTATTATATTTTTGTATCAAAACTCAATTATTTTGCTTAAAAATTTGATTATTTTGTTAAAAATGATATGTTTTTTAACCGAAAATTCCATTTTTTTCTAAATTCGCCTTTTTTTCTTAAAAATTTAGCTTTTTTCCTTTCTTTTTTTGAAAATTCCACAATTTTGTGAAAAAGTCATATTTTTTTCTCTAAAATTCAACTGATTTGTTGAAAATTCGTCTTTTCGGATAGAAAATGTTTGCTTTTGCATTAAAAGTTTATGTTTTTCAGTTCATTACCTAATCTTTTTTTAATTCAAAAGAATATTATGTTTTTGGGTTATAAATAATAGGTTTTGCTTTAAACATTTAATTATTTTGTTGAAAATGTAACTAATTAATCAAAATGTCATTTTCTTTGACGATAATTCAACTGATTTGTTGAAAATTCGGCTTTTTGGATCGAAAATTCCTCTTTTTGGACTAAAAATTCATATTTTTTTCTTTCGAAATCGAATTCTTTTTAATTGAGAGGTCTGTTATCTTATTTTTAGGTCAAAATTTAATTTTTTTGCTTTAAAAATTAAATAGTTTTGTTGAAAATGTAACTAATTAATCAAAGTGTCATTTTCTTTGACGATAATTCAACTGATTTGTTGAAAATTCGTCTTTTTGGATATAAAATCTCTTCTTTTGGACTGAAAATTCTTTTTTTTGTTATTTCGAAACCTAGTTCTTTTTAATTGAATGGTCTACTATTTATTTTTAGGTCAAAATTCAATTCTTTTGCGTAAAAATTTGTCTATTTTGTTAAAAGTTCAACTATCTGATCAAAATTATATCCTTTTTAGTCGGAAAATTAACTGTTATTTTGTATTAAAAATTCATCTGTTTTTATTCCTTTTTTCGAAAATTTAACAATTTTGTTAAAAAGTCATCTTTTTTGGTCAAAAATTCACCTGATTTGTTAAAAGTTCGTCTTTTCGGATAGAAAATTTTTCCTTTTGGATTAAAAGTTTATCTTTCAGTTCGAAACCTAATCTTTTTTTAATTCAAAAGAATATTATTATGTTTTTGGGTTATAAATAATAGGTTTTGCTTTGAAACTTTAATTATTTTGTTGAAAATGTAACTAATTAATCAAAATGTCATTTCCTTTGACAAGAATTCAACTGTTTTTTTTTTTTTTCAAAATTCGTCTTTTTGGGTATAAAATTCCTCCTTTTGGACTAAAAATTAATTTTTTTTGTTTCGAAACCTAATTCTTTTTAATTTAAAGGTCTATTATTTTATTTTTGGGTCAAAATTTCATTTTTTGGCTTAAAAATGTGACGATTTTGTTAAAAATTCAACTATTGGATCAAAATTATATTCTTTTTAGTCGGAAATTCAACTGTTATTTTTTAAATTCGTCTTTTTTTAAATTAAAAATTCATCTTTTTTGGTCTTAAATACAACTGATTTGTTGAAAATTCGTCTTTTCGGATAGGAAATTTTTCCTTTATGATTAGAATTTCATCTTTTTCAGTTCGAAATCTAATTCTTTTTAATTCAAAGGTCTATTATTATATTTTTGTATCAAAATTCAATTATTTTGCTTAAAATTTGATTATTTTGTTAAAAATGATATCCTTTTTAGTCGGAAATTCAACAGTTTTTTTAACATTCGTCTTTTTTTATTGAAAATTCACCTTTTTAATTATTTTGTTCAAAGTTCCACAATTTTGTTAAAAAGTCATATTTTTTGTCTAAAATTCAACTGATTTGTTGAAAATTCGTCTTTTTCGATAGAAAGTTTCTCCTTTTGGATTAAAAATTCATCTTTTTTATTTCGAAACCTATTTCTTTTTAATTTAAATGTCTATTATTTTATTTTTTGGTCAAAATTCAATTTTTTTCTTAAAAAATTGGTCTATTATGTTCAAAATTCAACTATTTGATCAAAATTATATCCTTTTTAGTCGGAAATTCAACTGTTATTTTTTAAATTCGTCTTTATTTATTAAAAATTCATTTTTTTCATTTCTTTTTTTGAAGATTCCACAATTTTCTTTAAAGTTAATCTCTTTTGGTCTAAAATTCAACTGATTTGTTGAAAATTCGTCTTTTCGGATAGAAAATTTTTCCTTTTGGATTACAAATTTAGCTTTTTCAGTTCGAAACCTAACCCTTTTCAATTCAAAAGAATTTTATTATGTTTTTGGATTATAATTTAACTGTTTGACTATAACTAACTGTGACTATGACTAACTGTTTTTTATTGAAAATTCATATTTTTTTCGTAGAAAAGTCATCTTTCTTAGTTGCAAAATGAAGCTTTTTGTTAAAATATTTAACTGATGTGGTCGAAAATTCAAATATTTGGGTAAAAATGCACGTATTTTGTGGAATATTTGTCTCTTTTATTTGAAAGTTCCACTGTTTGGTTGAAAATTCAATTAATTTGGTTGAAAATTTAATTAATATGGTTTGAAAAATTCGACCAATTGGTTGAAAATTTAAATATTCGGATAACAGTTCACATATTTTATTGAAAATTCCTCTCTGTTATTTGAAAGTTTAACTGTTTCGTTGAAAACTCTTCTTTGTTTGCGGAAAATTGAATTATTTGGTGTAAAATTAACTTTTTATTTGAAAATTCATTTTTTCGGGTTGAGAGTAACCTCTATTTTAGAAATTTCGACTTTTTAACTTGAAAATTTAACTTTTTTGGTAGAAATTATTTTTGTTGTTGTAAATTCCATTTTTGTTGGTTAAGGTTTAATATTTTTTGTTCAAAAAATTCGACCAATTTGTTAAAAATTTAAATATTTTGGTAACAATTCACATATTTTATTGACAATTCCTCTCTGTTATTGAAAAGTTTAACTGTTTCGTTAAAAAATATTTTTTGTTCGCGGAAAATTCAAATTTTTTATGGAAAATTAACTTTTCATTTGAAAATTAAATTTTTTTGGTAGAAAATCCTTTTTGGTTGAAAATTTAAATATTTGCGCAAAAATTCACATATTTGGTTTAAAATTCATCTCCTTTATTTGAAAGTTAAACTACTTTTTTGAAAAATATTTTGTGTTTGCAGAAAATTTAATTATTTAATTTAAATTAAAACTTTTCGTGTTTAAAAGTCAACTCTTTGATAAGAAGTTGAACCTGTTAGCTTGAAAATTTAACTTTTTTGGTAGAAAATCTTTTTGGGTTAAAAATTCAACTACTTTTTTTAAAAATAAAATATATTTTGACTAAAAATCTTAAAAATTCAATATGGCACCCATTAGTTAATATTATTTAAAATAATTAAATTCTCGTTTAATTTTTGCGAAAAATCACCCTATTTCCCCTACTTAACCAGAATTTTTTGCGGTAAATATAATAAATATATGAAATTTCAGATCTTTGAAACATGTGAATCACCTATGTGCCTCTGCGATTCATGTTTCAAAAAACTCGAAGGCTTCATAAATTTCCGTGAGCAGGTCCTAGCCTCTTTCGGCGTAATCTTCAACGGTCAAAGTTCTTTCAATCCTCTGAAGCAAAAATCCCTCGAACTCGAGCCAGGAAAATCAAAGCTACAAGATTCGCGAAAAAATAGCGACCTTGACTATCTCGAGGAAGAGATTTCCGATTCTCCAAAACTGCCAGATCGCAAATCAGCTACCGAGGATTTGATAAATGTCGATGAAAGCTCTATTTCTGTGGATGTTGATTTCGTGGAAACCGACGAAATTGACACGAATGATTCCCTAAATTGCAGCAGGTTGCAAAATGATCAAGACAATAATAATCTGAATGAATCGGACTCTTCCAGTGATCATATTGATGTCCAGAGATGCGAAGATAGTCCGGCCAGGGTTCAGGAAAGCGACATCGAGTCGGAAATTGATGTCTGTTCAGGTGATGATGATGAGATTTTGGAAATGCAGTCGCAGAGGAAAGAAAATATTTTAGATGTGGAAAGTTCCTCGGAATCTGAAATTGAAGTTTGCGATTATGAGCCTACTGGAAAGAGAATTAAAAATTTAAACACTCTTTCGCAAGCTCTGCCATTTTAGTTGCGAGTAGATGAAGTTTTCTTCTTGTTGATGTGAATACGAGTTTAAATGATGTAAATAACCTCGATTTTAGGCAAACATTGTCGGAATTAAGAAAAAATTTTATCACTTTTAATGTAAGTCGAGGTGAAGTTGGATTTTTTAATTATATTTTCGGCTCAAGGCAGTTGTTGTGATGAAAATAGTGTCAGTCGCTTCTTAGGAAGGGGGAAGCAGATTTTTTTTTAAATAGTTTAATTCTAATAGATTTTTAACTATTTTTTCAGAGATCTGATTTTTTGGCACGACAACTGCCTTAATTGAAGATTAATTTTTTGTTTTTTAAACAGGATGTCTACTCAATTGGAAAAACCGGGAATTGACGGGGATTTTTTTTAATGTCAGAGAATTTTTTTTTTGAGATTATACTTAATTTTTTAAATTCGTAATATACAATTAATTATAAATGTCTGATTTCAAAATTTAAACTATTTTTCGAAGTGGTTTTATAAAAACTTTGAATTATTTTAAAAGATATTTAGAAGTTTTGAAAAGATTCGAAAATAATTTCAGTCTTGAGACTTTCTTAACAAATTTAAAACGAATTTTTGAAAATTTTAAGCAACATTTTCTTAAAATTCTGGGGAAAATTTTTAATGATTTTTTATTTTAAGAAAATAGATCAAAAGATTTTAAAATATTCCAAAAGATTTCCTACATTTTCAAAAAAAAGTATCTGGAAGATTTTAGGGAAATTTTTTTTATTTTGCAGAATTTCACCAAAATGTTTAGAAATGTTTCAAGATGAAAAAAAATTCTTTAGATTTCTGAGAAATTATAAATGATTTTCTATTTTCCAACATTTATTTTAAGAAAATATTTTTAAAAATTTCAAAATATTTTCTAACATTTTGACAAAAATACAGAGAATTTTAAGGAATTTAAAAAAAATTCTGATTTATTTAAAAGTGGTTTTAAAAAATCAAATCATTATAGAGGTTATTTAGAAGTTTTTAATCAATTTAGAAAATATAATTTAAAATTTTAGAAAGATTTAAGTTTTTTAAATATCTTACGAAAAAAATTTTGATTAAGATTTTTGTGAAAAATGGAAATGACTTTCTTTTACAAAAGTTATTTTAAGAAAATATTTTTAAAAAATTTAAACATTCTAAAACTTTTTCTAAATATTCAAGGAAGAATCCATATAATTTTCAAATAACTTTAAATTTTGCAGAATTTTTTCAAAATGTTTATAAAAATTCAAATTATTTTAAAAGGTATTCAGAAGTTTTTAATAATTTTCTAAAGTTATTTATAAAATTTAAAAGTTTTTTTTACAGATATTAAAATGTTTCAAGATGATGAAAAAGTTCTGAAGATTTCTCACAAATTATAAATAATTCTTTATTTCACAAAATTTATCGTAAGAGAATATTTAAAAAGATTTCAAAACATTCTAAAATATTTTCTAAATTCTCAAGCAAGAATTTAGAAAATGTTAAGGCAATTTTTTTTAATTGTGCCAAATTTTTTCAAAATGTTTAGAAAAATTCGAATCAGTTGGAACGATATTTATAAGCTCGTATTAAATTTCAAAAATAAATACAAAATTGAACAAGGTTACAAAAAACTTAAAACAAAAGGTTAATTTTCTTGATTTCCAAATAAAATGTTTTAAGTTTTTTAAAGATTTGAAAAGGTTTTATACAAATTAAAAATTTGATTAAGGTTTTTTGGAAAATTTTTAATGATATTTTTAATAATTTGAAATGATTTCTTCTTTTACAAAATTAGAGAATGTTTGAAAAGATTTAGAAAAATTTCGAAAATATGTTCTAAATTTTCAAGCAAGAATCTAGAAAATTTTAAAACAACTTTCTTAATTTTGCAGAATCTTTTTAAAATGTAAAAAGATTTAAAAGAACTTAACACAAAATGTAAATTTTCAGATTTTGAAATAAAATGTTCAAGTTTTACAAAGATTTGAAAAGGTTTTACGAAAATAAAAAATTTGATAAAACATTTTTGCGAAATTTTGAAATGATTTTATCTCTTTTATAAAATTTGTTTTAAGAGAATATTTAAATGATTTCAAAACATCTAAAAATATTTTCTAAATTCTCAAACAAGAATCTAGAAAATTTTAATACAACTTTTTTAATTTTGAAGAATTGTTTAAAAAATGTTTTGATAAATTCGAATCATTTTGAAATGTATAGAATGTATAGAAGTTCTTAATCATTTTCAAAAATAATTAAAATTTGGAGTATATTTTTAAAATACCTAAAACAAAATGTAAATTTCCAACAAATTAATAATAAAATTTTTTAGTTTTTCAAAGGTATTAAATTGTTTTTTGGTAATGTTTTTGAATGCCAGGGGATTTTGTCGAGAATATTGTTAAATTTTTTAAATTCGTAATATGAAATTAAATATAAATGTTTATTTTTTTGTAAAAGTAGCCTTATATTACTGGATTTAACTATTCTGTTAAATATTTGTCTTTTTGCTTTAAAACTAACTATTTTGGTAGACAATTCTTTATTTTGTTAAAAATTAATTTTTTTAAATTAAAAATTGATATTTTATGGTAGAGAATTGAATGATTTTTCTAAACAAATCATCTTTTTTATTTCAAAATTAACTTTTTTTTTTAATCTTAAATTTTTTGGTGAAAAATTCAACTGTTTTATGAAAAATTCGTGTTTTAGCTTGAAAATTAAATAATTTTATTAAAATTGTTTCTATTTCTTGTCTGAAAATCTTTCTGGGTACAAAATTAACCTTTTTAATTGAAAGTTCATATTTAATTAAAAAATTTATCTCTTTTAGTAGAAATTTCATCTTTTGTATTAAATTTTAACTCAAATGTTTGTTTAAAAATGCAACAATTTGGTTAAAAAAAAATTTTTGACTTGAAAATATTTCTTCTTTGAAAGAACGTATTTTTGGTTGAAATATCAACTTTCAAATAAAAATTTTTCGACTGAAAATTGGATTATTCCAGATAAAATTGACTTTTTTTTGAACATTCGTTATTTTTTTAATTGAAAATTCATCTCGTTTCGTTGAAGATTTCTGTATTTTGTTGAAAATTCTTTTCTACCTTGGTCGATAATTAACTTTTTTAACTGACAATTTAACTGAATTTGAAGTATAGAAAGACAAAATAGTTTTATTTTTTATTTTATTCAAATTCGTGAAAATCCGGGGCAAATTCAAGAAATAACTAATTTTCATTAAAAACGGAACAGTTATTATATTTTTTATATTTTTATTATTATATTATAATTTGAAACAAAAATATGAATACTAGGATGATGAATCTTCAAGAAAAAAATGAATTTATAACCCGAAAAAAAAGTATTTTTACAAAAACAAAAAAGAAAATTCAAGAATGTAAGAAAAACGAATTAGTTGCAAAATTTAATTTTCATTTTAAAAAAATGGATTTTTTTGAAAATAGTCTTCTTTGGTTGAAAATTCTTTTTTTTATATTTGATGACAACTAACTTTTGTAATTGATAATTTCACTGAATTTTAAGTATAGAAAGATAAAAATTTCTTTTTTATTATCATTCAAATTCGTGAACTAATTTAATTTGTTGAACAAATTGAAGAAATAAGTAATTTTCAATAAAAGAGGAATAGTTAAATTTTTAGTTGAAAAAATATATAACAAGAAACAAACTTTTAACAAAATATTATGATTTTTAATTAAGGAAATAAATTTTCAACTGTCATATTGAAATTTTCAGTTTAAAATTTAATTTTTATTTAAGAAAATGAATTTTTAAGAAAATAGTCTTCTAAATATTTAATATAAAATAAAAATTTCTTTTCATTATTATTTATATTTATTGACTTCTGGGACAAATTCCAAAAATAGTATTTTCTAGTTCAAGCTTTTCTAAATTAACAATAATAATTGAATCAAAGTTATTTTCTCAAATGAGAAACAACTTTTTAATTTTTGATGTTAATAGTACTATTTGACACATTTGGATATTTAAAAAGACTGAACAAGAAACATTATTTATTATAAATTCGTGAATGAATAATTGAACTATGAAAAATGACACCTGGAAAAAAATCTGGAATTGTCAGGAATTTTTTCCTCAGCTTTTGAGTAGACACTCTGTTTTAGTTTTTAAATTATTTAACACAATTGTATTATTAATTATTTAAATAAGGCCTAATTTATTTTAAGTTTAAGAACATGTTTATTTATTTATCAGGGGTAACTTAAATAATTTTCGTAATTGTCTGCGTCTTTTTATGAAATATGTAAGTAGATTTTGCTTTAAAGAGAGTTAAAAACGCTGGGTGAAATATTAAAAATCGTGTTACTTAAAAGAGAGTCGATCAAAGTTGCGAAAATCTCTATTAGTTTTTTTATTAATTAGATTTCGAGTGAAAATTAGAATTAGATTATTAAAACTGGTTTGGAAATTTAACCATCACCTGTATGTCATCTGTGATAGAACTTGAATATTTAAATACAAGAGTTTTGTATTTTAGAGTTTTAGTGTCAAATTGGAGCCGTATGTAATAAAATACTAATAGGTTTGTCTTCACAGGGAATGAAAATTTGTTTTATTTTATTCTCATATTTTGTAAGTTTGTAACTAGTCTTTTGACCATTCAATACAAATAAAACAATAAGAATAGTTTTTCATTAATTTGCTCTTTTGATTTTATACAATAATCTACCATTTATTATTATATATTATTATTATTATTATTATTTAAAAAATAGGTGGTGATCCTTTAATAATTAAGGAAAATTGTGTTCTTAAGATTTGACGAAATATTTTTTTAATGTCAAAACTTAAAACTTCCAAATAAGTAATTTTATGTGTTGATAAAATTGATTTCTTAATGTTGCGAAACATTGATAAAAGATAAAATTTTATTTCTAAATGTTTTTTTAATATTGGGAAATAAATATGCTAACATATTATAATGTTTAAAAATGAAATTAATGGAATAAAATTTGGATTATCTTAATTATTATTGAAGCTTTGATTTTAATTTCTACAGGATTTTAAACAAACTTTTAAAAAGTTTGAATTATTTTAAAAGATATTTTAAAGGTTTAGAAATTTTACACAGATTCTAAAACAGTTTAAAATTTGAAAGTATTTCAAAAAGTTTTTAAAGATATTTAGATTTTTTTTAATTTAGAAATAAAATTTATAAGATTTCTAAGGATTTTGAAAGGCAACGACTAGCTAGCTTTTTTTATTTAAATCTTGAGAAGATTTCAACAAATTTAAAATAAACTGTCAAGTTTTTTAGATTTTCAGCAAAAAATGTAGAGGTTTTTTTAAAAAGATTTTAAATGGTTTGAAGATAATAAAATTAAAATTTTCCTCATATTTCTGACGAAATTAAAAATGGTTTTTCATTGTTTTAAATATTTAAAAAGATGTCAAAACTTTCCAAAATTTTCAAAAAAGAATCTAGAAGATCTTAAAGCAATTTTTTTTTGGATTTTGCAGAAATTTTTTAAAATACTAAGAAAATTTCGAGCAGGTTTTGACGTTATTTAAAAGTTTTTATTAAATTTCAAAAATATATTTAAAATGGAAAAAAAAAATTTTTAAACGTTTTAAGAAAATAACAAATTTTATTAATATTTTTGGGAAAAATTTAAAACGATTTTTTATTTAGCAACATTTGTTCAAAGAAAATATTTAAGAAGATTTCAAAACATTCCGAAAGATTTCCTAAATTTTCAAAAAAGAATCCATAAAATTTTAAAGCAATTTTTTTAATTTTGAAGAATTTTTTTCAAAATGTTACGTAAAATTCGAGTCATCTTTAAAAATATTTAGAAATTTGTAGTAAATTTAAAAAAATATTTTTAAATTTATTAAGATTTTAAAAAAGATAAAAGATAAAGATAAAATTTTTAAGGCTTTCAAAGATTTTAAAAGAATCTAAGAAAATAAAAAAATTTATTAAGATTTTTGGGGAAATTTTAAATGATTTTCACTTTATTCTAAAATATTTTCTAAATTTTCAAACAAGAATATAGAAGATTGTAGTAATTGTAATAAATCTCAATCAATTTCGAAAATAAATACAAAATTTAAAAGGATTTTAACACAAAATGTAAATTTTTAGATTTTGAAATAAAATTTTTGAAACATTTGAAAAGGTTTTACAAAAATAAAAAATTTCCTTAACATTTTTGGGAAAATGTAAAATGATTTATTCTCTTTTACAACATTTATTTCAAGAGAAAATTTAAAAATATTTCAAAACATCCAAAAATATTTTTTTAAATTTCAAGAAAGAATCTAGAAAATTTCAATACAACTTTTTTGATTTTGCAGATTTTTAAACAATGGTTCGAAAAATCCGAATCATTTTGAAAGGTGTTTAGAAGTTCTTAATCATTGTCAAACATTTTTGGGGAAATTTGAAAATGATTTTTTATTTCACAACATTTTTTGTAGAAAATATTTAAGATCTCAAAACATTCCAAAGGATTTCCTAAATATTAATAAAAGAATCTATAAAATTTAAAGGCAACTTTAAACATTTTAAAAAGTATTTAAAAATTTTAAATAAATTTCAAAACTAATTTAAAAGTTTAAAAAGATTTTTTAAAAAACTTAAGACGAAATGTAGATTTTGAAAGATTCTGAAATGCAATTTTTAAGGCTGTCAAACATTTTAAGAGGATTTAAGAAAATAAAAAATTCGTTAAGATTTTTTGGAACTGATTTTTTATTTTAAACATTTATTTTAAGAGTATATTTAACAAGATTTTAAAACATTCCAAAAGATTTCCTAAATTTTCACAAAAGAATCAATGTAAGATTCGAAAATAATTTCAATCTTGAGAATATTTCAACAAATCTAAAACAAACTGTCGATTTTTGAAGATTTTTAGAAAAAACTGTAAAGGTTTTTTTTAATAAAGATTTTGAATGGTTTCAAAATAATTAAAAAAAAGTCTTAAAATTTAGGGTAAAAATTAAAAATTATTTTTTTAATATTTAAAAATATTTCAAAATTTTCAAAAAAAGAATCTAGAAGATTTTAAGGCATTTTTTTTATTTTGCACATTTTTTCAAAGTGCCTAGAAAAATTCGATTATTTTTAAAAGATATTTAGAAGTTTTTAATAAATTTCAAAAAAAAATTTAAAATTGAAAACAAATTTTAAATTTTAAAATAAAACATAGATTTTGAAAGATTTTGAAATAATTTTTTTAAGATTTTCAAGGTTTTTAAAAGGTTTTAAGAAAAAAAATAATCCTAGTAAGATTTCTTTAGAAATTGGAAATGATATTTTATTTTACAACATTTATTTAAAAAGATTTCAAAACATTCCGAAAGATTTCCTAAGTTTTCAAAAAAGAATCCAGAAGATTTTATGGCATATTTTTTAATTTTGGAAAATTTTTTCAAAATGTTACGAAAAATTCGAATCATTTTAAAAGATATTTAGAAGAACAAATTTATATTTTCAAAGAGTTAGAACAATTTCTAAAGGTTTTCAAAGGTATTAAAATGTTTCAAGATGATGAAAGAATTTCTTAAATTTTTTTGGAAATTTTAAAATGATTTTTTATTTCATAAAATGTCTTTATAGAAAATGTTTATTAAGGGCTCAAAACATTACAAAAGATTTCCTAAATTTTCAAAACAGAATCTATAAGATTTTAAAGCAATTTTTTTTATTTTGGAGATTTTTTTCAAAATGTCATGAAAAATTCGAACTATTTTAAAAGATATTTAGAAGTTTTTAATAAATTTCAAAACTAAATAAAAAATTTAAAAAGATTTAAACACAATTTATTTTATTTTGCAGAATGTTTTCAAAATGTTTAGAAAAGTTCGAATCATTTTTAAAGGTATTCAGAAGTTCTTAATAATTTTCTAAAATCATTGAAAAAGCGAAAAGATTTTAAAAAAACCTAAAACAAAATGTAAATTTTTAGATTCAGAATTAAAATGTTTCAAGCTGATATAAAAGACTCTTGATTATTTGGAATTTTTAAAACGATTTTTTATTTTTTGAAATTTATTTTAAGAGAATATTTAAAAAGAATTTGAAAGTTCATCATTTTAGTTGAAAATGTGCCTTATTTATTAAAAATTTATGTATTTAGAATATTAATTAGTATTAATCTTTTCTGAATAATTTCGACCTTTTTATAAATTTTTTTTTCTTTTTGGATATAAATATCAAATATTAAATTTTCAATTAAGAATTTATATTTTTTAGTTAAAAAATCAACTATTTAATTATATGAAATATTTAATTAAAAATAAAATTTATTTTCTTTGAAGAAAACATGTGATATTTATTAAAAATATACTTATCATCTTAAAAATTTCTATAATTTAAATTAAAAATTATAGTTTTTAATGCGTAATTCTAAAACAGTTTAACTTTTGAGGACTTTAAACGAAAGTTTTTTCTTTCAATTCTTAAATTTGAAAACATTTGGATTAAGCTTTCATAATTTTTGGACGTTGAGAATTTTTAATTTTGCGATATTGTAGTTTTAAATGTTAATAATTTCAGATTGAAATATTCTAGGTTTTCTGGTTTAAATGTTTTTTTGGATTTAAATTGAATAATTTTAGATTGAAATATTTAAAATTGTTTGGTTTCAATTTTAAACATAGAAAATTGTATGGTTTCTTTCAATTCTTTGAAATCGTTAAATATCAAATCGAAAAACTTGATAGTTTAACAATTTTCGGTTCATAGGATTTATAATTAAAATATTTAAAAAAATAAATTACTTCAGAATTAATTAAAAACAATTAAAATTATAAAAATAATTCTCATTTTTAAGCCTTGAAATGAGTAAGCTTCAGAATCGTGCATTATAACTTAAATTATTTTTATTTGAAAATGTTTCTAATATAATATCTTAAAACTATTCGATTTCTAGTTAAAGATTTGAAGAAAATAAATTACTTAAAATTTAAACCTACTTGTTTAGAAAATTTTTAGAATGAATAATAATTCTAAAAGGAAGTGTTAAAAATTAAACGATTTGAAATTAAAAAGTTAAAGAAGGTTTTGCTTAAAACCAAAATAGATAAAAATTAAAAAATCTGAAATTGAAATTGTCGAATTTTGAAAGGTTTTTTTTAACGATTTTAATTTTCTAAAAATTATTGAAATTTTAAGTGTTTAAATATAAAATTATTTGAGTATCACAATTTTTCTTAATTACAATTTTTTTAAGTTTAAAATATTACCGAATTTGACAATTCCCGAAATTGTAAAATTCCCAAAAGTTTATAATATTACCGAATTTGAAAATTCCCGAATAATAAAATTCCTGAATTGGAAAATTACTGATAAATAAAATTCCCAACAGTTTATGATATTACAGAATTTGAAAATTTCCGAATAATAAATTTCCCGAATTATAAAATTCTCGAATTGGAAAATTCTTGAACAGTTTATAATATTAACAAATAATAAAATTTCCTACTTTGAAAATTCTCAAATTAAAAAATTTCCGAATTATGCAATTCCCGAGTAATAAAATATTTTTTTAAAATATATATTTTGAATGTTTATAGTTTCTAAAATTATTTTTGGAATTTGAAATAACTTTAATTTAAAAAAAAAACATTAAATATATTTTTCAATTAAAAATTTTCAAACTTTAATCGCTTAGAATTGCAAATTATTGAGGACGACTGAAAAATCCTGAAAAATAAAATTCTGGCACTGGGAAATTCCCTAAAGTTTATAATATTATCGAATTTGAAAAATCGCGAAAAATAAAATGTTCAAATAATAAAATTGCCGAAAATTTATAATATTACCGAATTGGAAAATTTCCGAATAATAAATTTCCCGAATATAAAATTCTCGAATTGGAAAATTCCTGGACAATTTATAATATTACCGAATTGGAAAATTACAGAATAATAAAATTTCCGAATTTGGAAAATTCCCTAGTAATAAAATTCCCGAATAACAATATTACCGAAATGTTTCTAATATTGCTAAATTAGGAAATTCTTAAATAATAAAAATTCTCAGCTAATTATAATACTGAATTTGAAAACTCCTAACAGAAAATTGTCGAATTATAAAATATCCAAACTAGAAAATTCCCGAATTTAAACTCTTACATTTTTTGGTTATAAATATTATTCTTTTATTTATTTAAAATACAATAATCAAATATAGTTATAAAAGAAAAGTATTTCCCATGTTTAAAGTTTCTAAATTATTGTTTAAATTTAAAATAACAATAACTGAAAATAATATGTTTCTTCATGTAATTTTTTTAAAATTATAGTTTTTTCAAATTCAGATACTAATTTTAGAAACTTTAAACAATAATAAATAAATTTTCTAGTAAATTTCACGAATTGGAAAATTCCCAAAAATAAAATTACCAAAGTTTAAAATTCGCGAATAATAAAATTTCCAAAAAATAAAAATACCGAATTAGAAAATTCCTGAATAATAAAAATCCCGAATTAAAAAATTACCGATTTTTTAAATTCCCGAATGATACAATTCACGACAGATTAATTGAATATTACCGAATGAGAAAATTCCTGAATAATAAAAATCCCGAATTAAAAAATTACCGATTTTTTAAATTCCCGAATGATAAAATTCACGACAGATTAATTGAATATTACCGAATGAGAAAATTCCCGAATGAGAAAATTCCCGAATAATCAAATTCCCGGCATTTAATAATATTACCGAATTGAAAAATTCCCGAATAATAAAATTGCCGGCAGAAAATTCTCGAACTATAAAATATCCGAATTGTAACATTTCCGTTTTTAAAAAATTCCAATTTTTTTATAAATATGTTTTATTGAATAAAAAACAATAATAAAAATTTTCTTTTTTTAAATAATTTTTAATGTTTAAATTTTAAAAATTATTATTGCATAGTATTTTAAAAAATACGAAAAACTTTCGCAAAAAGGATTTTTAATTTTACATATCTTTTTTCGAAAATCAATATAAGGTACGATGAATTCGCCCCTCGATCAGAAGAAAAATCTCCCACTGTTTTCATCATACCTTAAACCGATTTTAAAAAAAAATACTTATAACACTAAAATTTAATTATTGTGAACGCTTATTGTATTTTTTTAAACACTGCATATTAAAAAAAAAAAAAATGTCATCCAGAATTATTTTATTTAAAATCATTGTTATTTTAAATTCAAACAATAATTTTAAAAATTTTAAACATTAAAAATAATTAAAAACAAATTATTATTGTATTTGTTTAAATTCGGGAATTTTCTAATTCGGATATTTTATAATTCGAGAATTTTATTATTCGGGAATTTTGTAACTCGATAATATTATAAACTGTTCGGGAATTTTCGAATTATTAAAATTCAAAGTTTACAAAATTTTAAATTATTACAATTTTTAACCCTTTGAATTTTAAATGACCCTATTTGCAAACTTAAGTCTGAAATTGTTTAATTTTGAGAGCTGCTGTTTTAAAATTGTTCCATTTCTAACACTTTCAGTTTCAATTATCCAATTTTTAACTCTTTTATTTAGGAATATTTTTTTAATTCCTTTTCGTTACATTCAAAATATTTCCCTTTTTTTCAAAATGTTGTCAGACCTAAAAAAGTTTGAATTGAAAAATATTTATTTCAAACTCCTTCGATATATAACTTTTTTTTTTAATTCAAACGCTTTTAATTCGAAATAAATATTAAAAATTTTGAATAATGGATTTTAAAATTGCTTATATTTTTAAAGTTTAAAAATAAAAAGCCAGAGATGTGAATATTGCTATATAGAAAACAATTTAAAAAAAAGGCTGAAATTTCAAAAATCGAAAAAGACCTTCTCATGTATTAAATACTTCTAAAGGAGTTTTTATGAAATATTTAGGAGAATTTAATTGTTGCTGCTTTCATTTTACATAAATAGGTCAATTTTTCCTAATAAAACTTTAATATTATGCAATAAAAATTGCCTCGCATACAAATACTGCTATTTTCCACCAGATACCAACTGGCCCATTAGCTCAGTTGGTTAGAGCGTCGTGCTAATAACGCGAAGGTCGCGGGTTCGATCCCCTCATGGGCCAATTTTTTTTGCAATTTTTTAATATAAGTATTTTATATTTTTATATAAAAAAAGATTACTTTTTTTATTTTATTTTACAGAAGCATTTTATTTACGATTAAAAAAAAAGATGTCAATGTTTCTCAATGCTTATACAATAATTCGTTTTTAAAAGAAATTATATATTTGCTACAAATTTCATTAATAATAATATATATTACCAATTAGATTATAAATTATTAATAAATTATAGAAAGAGGGCTCCGCTATTATCTATGGAAAAAGGAAAACCAGTCCTTAACCTCAATTTTTTTCTTCTATTTTAAGTATAATTGGTATAATTCGTTATCGCATTATCTTATCTGAAAGTGTTGAATATTCGAGCATTATTTACCAATCAAAGAATGTAAATTAAAGCAGGGGAATAATGCTTCTTCATCAGAAACAGCGCCGAAAAACGTATTGAAACTGTCTAATTTGTTATAATTATTTGGTTTTTAGTGTAGCTTTTTATAATAATTAAGTTATGTATCAGTTACGACTCATCAAGGATTTACTAGGAAAGTAAGTCGAATTATTAAAGGAAAATCTTCATATTGTTAACAACTACCATTGTTTTATTTTGCTTTTAATTTTTAGAAATAACATAACCTCACAACGATGCCGAGAAATATCGAACGTTAGAACTGAATTGAGGAGAATAGACAAGGTTTGTGAGAAAACTAACTTTTTCTTCAGAAAAATATTGATTTTAAATGCTATTTTTAATTTATGTAATTATAGACCGATTTATATATATTTTAAGATTAGGCCCTTTAAGGCCATTGAGACTGTTAAGATTATTAAGGTTTTTGAACATGAAGTCACGTCACGATTTACCAGACTTTTCGTATTGCGCATGCGTTGCGCCAACAGGTGGATTGGTTACCTTTGGCGTGCTTCTTTAAAATGGTTGAAGGTTCAAAAAAATTGCTTGTAACAAATAATACTTCTAAAATTATGAAAACTAATTCTTTGATGAAAAAAGAGACTAATGAAGTGAAACGCAAAATAGTTGTTGGATTTGTATTTCTTTAAAATAAATGATAGATTTTTAATTTAAAGAAAGGAATACCTTTTTTATAACAAATATGAATTAAAAATTATTTTTAATATCTTTATGCAGGTCACAATTATTATTGGTTCTAAAAAATTATAAACAAAAACAAGACAAAGTTATTCGTTTCAGATGAGCGCGCCAAAGGTAACCAATCCAGTTATTGGCGTAACGCATGCGCAATACGTTGTGATAGGTATTTCAGGTTTAACGGGGAAAATCCAAGATGTCTGAATGCCGAGGGCCAAACAATAATAATAATTGCATAGAACAAAACTATTTTTTTTGTAACTTGGAAAAACGGAATTCTTCTGGATAAACATAATTGATGATTATTCATACAAGAGAATAATTTATTACCCAAAAACATTTTATGCTAAAAAACTTAGATTTTCAAATAAAAAAAAAAAAACGAATTTTCAACAAAATTGCAACATTTTAAACTATAGAATTGAATCTTCAACTAAAATCTAAATTTTTAACCTTAGTTAATCAAAATTGAATTAAAATTTGAATTATTAAAATCCCCCATTAGTATTATTAAGGTATATTTTTATTAATTTGAAAATATTTTAGATTACATGGCATTTTATTTTTAGTTTTTTAAATAAAAAAATTCTTAGAAAACTTTTTAAAAAATAGACTATAATTTTATGAGCTTGAATTAAAAAACGTAAATTTGAAAATTAAAAAAAAAGAAAGCATAATGTAGATTTTAAGGAGATTTTAAAATAAAATAAGCTCTTCAAGAGCTTTGAAAATTTTCAACAGAATAAACAAATTTTATTAAGACTCCTAGAAAAATTGATCATGATTTTTTGTTAGAAAATGTAAGTTTTGAAAGAATATTTAAAAAGATTTCAAAATATCAAAAAAATTGTCAAAAAAAAATCTGGGTGATTACAATTATTTTTTAATTTTTCGGGATTTAAAAAAAATTATTGAAAAATTTGAGTTATTTACAAAGATATTTAGAAGATTTTGAAAAAATTTCAGAAAAAATGATAAAATTTTCAAAAGATTTAAAAAAATGTAAAACAAAATGTGATTTTCGAAGAATCAAAATAAAGTTTTTTCAAGGATTTTGAAACAGTTTGGTTAATAAAAAAATTCTAAAATTTTAAAAATATTTTAAAATTTAAAAAAAAAAAAGTTTGCAGAGAATTTTCTAGGTTCTTTGTAATAGGATTTAAAATGCCTAGAATTACTTTAGATTACCAATTAATTGGTAAACGCTCCACTCATGTATAGTGACATTTGCGGTTCAAATCCTGGCTGACGTAGATTTTTTTATTCTCAAAAAAGTATGTGCCGAAGTAATCGTTTTGAAATCGAAATTTCTATTAATTAAAAATTCTAAAACTCAGACCTTAACATCTTTAAATGGTGATAACTCCTTCCAAATATTAATTAAATTAAGCCCAGGTTAGTAAAAAATGTTATATTTGTCGTATTGGAGAAATACTTTTAGTATTTTCCTGTGAAAAACTAGCAGTGTAAAACAAGAAAAGATCCAATAAAACCTCGGTGGCATAATTCGTTATTGCTCTTATGTATAGTGGCGTTCCCGGTTCGAATCCCGATTGAGGCAGATTTTTTATGTTTAAAAAAAATTATTTATCCGAAATGATCATTTTGAAATTTAAATTTGTATCAATTGAACATTTAAAAACTAATTCAAACTTTAAAAAAAACTTACACATCACTGAAAAATATATAATAATTAAGATATGAAAAAAAACGTTACACTTAATTTGACGCTAAAGAGTCGCAATTAATGTTTCCAGATCCTTATAGCAAATCGAGGGGAGATAGCATGTCGCATATCAAGGACAGCGAAAAAACTTGGTGTAAAAACTGTAGGGGTATTTAGTGAAGCAGACAGAGACTCTATGCATGTCAATTCCACCGATGAAGCATACTGTATAGGACCTGCTCCCTCTAGTCAGAGTTACTTAAGACAAGATAAAATAATTTCGATCGCAAGAAAATCGAAATGTCAAGCAATTCATCCTGGTTATGGATTTTTATCAGAAAACGTAGAATTTGCAGAGCTCTGCCAAAAATCAGATATTATTTTTATTGGTCCCCCGGCTAGAGCAATCAGAGACATGGGAATAAAAAGCACATCAAAAGCCATCATGTCAGCAGCCGGTGTTCCTATTATTGAAGGTATACTACTAATTATCAAACCGATAAATATTTTATAAGAAATGGAGAGCTTTACTGGGCGGATCTATGACCTTGAAAAGCTCTTCGCCTGCGGTGATTGCTAGTGAGATTGATCAGCGAACTGGGTAGGCGTAGTGACAAATATTTTATAAGAAATGAAAAGCTATACTGGGTGGATCTTTGAAGTTGCAACGCTTTTCGCATGGGGTGATTGCTATAAAGATTGATCTGCGACCTGGGTCAGATCAGTGAAATCTTTTAAATAAGAAATGAAGATATGTACTAGTCGAACTTTGACGTTGAAAAGTTCTTCGCATGGGGTAATTTCTAGAGAGATTGATCAGTGGACTGGGTCGGAGCACTGGTAAACATTCTTTAAGAAATTAAGAACATTACTGAGTGGATCTATGACTTTGCAAAGCTCTTAACCTGGGGTGATTGCTAGTGAGATTGATTAGCGAACTGGGTAGGCGCCGTGACAAATATTTTATTAGAAATAAAGAGCTTTATTGGGTGGATCTTTGATGTTGTAACGCTTTCTGCATGGGGTGATTGTTATAGTGATGCATCTGCGACCTGGGTCGGATCAGTGAAATTTTAAAATAAGAAATTCAGGTCTGTACTGGTGGAATTTTGACGTTGAAAAGCTTTTTGCATGGGGTTATTGGTAGAGAGATTGATCAGCGACCTGGGTCGGATCATTTTTAAACATTATTTAGGAAATGGAGAGCTTTACTGGTGGATCTATGTCATTGAAAAGGTTTACGATTGGGGTGATTGCTAAAGAGATTGATCAGCGACCTTGGTCAGAGCAGTGATAAATATTTTATAAGAAATTGAGAGTTTTACTGGGCGTATCTATGACCTTGAAAACCTTCTCGCCTGAGGTGATTGCTAGTGTGATTGATCAGCGACTTGGGTCGGAGAAGTATTTAAGAATAAACGTGTAGTTTAATGCTTATTCCAAAAGGAATTTGGCTTCATGGTATATATTCGAATGCATTTTTGGATCCATTTTTCTCGCAAAAGAGTAATTTTCATTCGAAATTTTGTTAAATATCCCCTCATGTGTGTTTTATATTTATAGTGTTCCAAAAAAACCCATAAATGATCATTTGGTTTTGCGAGTTTCATGCGCTAATTATTATTTTCTGTGGGTTTCCTGACACACATTGTTTATAATAAAAAAAATTATTTCTGATAAAATATTTTTAATAATTTTTTTTGTTTGAGTCTGGAGACGATCCGCAAGAGTGTCCAATCTGTGGGCATTTTTATTAATAAAAAAATTCTCTTAGTATAAAAAGTTAGAAAGTTGCGATTTTTTCTAAAATTTTGCAGTTTTTGTCCAGTAATCAGTTAAAATTCGATAATAATTAATTCAATTTAACACAAATAATGGTTTCAACAATTTATTATTATTTTCTTATTATTATTAAAAACTTGCGGTTATTTCTTAAATTTTTAACTTCGTGTTCATTTCTTACTCAAGGTGAGGTAATAATTAATGCAATTTAGCAGTCAGAATTGTTTAAACACGTTTTTATTGTTTATAACTATACCTATATCTCCTCCTATATTAATACTGGATGCGATTTTTCTATAAACTTTTTATTTCTTGTTCATTTTTCACTCAGTGTGATAAGAATTAATTTAAGTTGACAAAAGTAATTGTTTAAACAATTTATTATTTTTTATAAAATTATCTTCATATAATGTTAGTAGGATACGGTTTTTTCTGAAATCTTCAAACTTTTTTTATACTTTTCATTCAGAGTAAGGTGATAATTATTGTAATTAAAGGAACATAATTATTTAAATAAATTACTATTGTTTCCAACTACATTTTCATATATATAAATACTAGATAGGGGCGCTTTTTTCTGAAATTTTAAACTAATTGTCCATTTTTTACTTATAGTGAGGTAACAATTAATGAATTTTAGCAATTTTAATTGTTTGAACAAATTATTATTGTTTATAACTATCTTTTCCTATATTAGTGTTGGCTGGTTGCCTTTTTTGTGAAATTTTGAAACTTAAAAGAAAATTAACTGAAACATTAAAAAACTCCACAAACTGCTTATTTGTTTATGAAATTTTGTATTAACAATCACGGCTGTGAAATGAAAATAAAGTTTACTAAAGCTTCACTGCCAAGTCAAGTAAAGAACGGTAAAAAAGCACTTTAAAATCTCAGCAATTGCTCAAATTCTGCATTTGTTTATAAAAGTTTGTTTATAACAATAATAAACGTATTTATTATTTAATGGTTCTGTATTACTTTAAATTGTATTAAAATATGAAAATAATTTCACAAATATCCAAAAGCATTTAAAAATCACCTACCATTGTTTGTAACAATACAATTGTTAATAAGAAATTAATAAATTTTAATAAGCTATTAAGTTACGTTTCGCGAAAGCTGATGTTTTTATTGCACACTAATATCAATCATTTTGAATGATCTGTTATTAAAGCATCCATATATTCTTTGTTACAATTTTTTTAAAATTTATATTTATACATTTAAATGAAGTAAATAAAAAAACTTATTTTTAAAACTAGTCTGCACGGATCTTTTAAGAATCTATTTAACTTTAATTTAAAAGCAAAACTTTAAAATCGATTTAAAATTGTAGACAACTGTGCCAGTGACAAACAATTAAGGCCATGTATTACTTGCCCGATTTCTACTTTACCGACATTTTCTTCGCTAACGATTTGCGTTCACACATAATGATATATCTATAGTTTCAATTTTTGGAAAATTACGTGTATGGTTCTAAAATTTCGGAATTGCAAAAAAAAATTATTTTTGGAAAATATTTAGAAATGTTTTGGTGTATTTTTACAAAATTTATGTACTATAGAAACGTGATTTAGTGTCTTTTATTTATTTCCCCTAAATTTTCAACCTAATATTTCAATTTGCGTTGATGTGAGTTGATTAAAACGAATGTGGATAATGTAGGAATCGGATAAGTGTTACATGGCCTTGATTATTTTTTTTAGGATATCATGGGGAAGATCAATCCAACGAAACACTTTTGACTGAAGCTAAAAGAATAGGATTTCCTTTGATGATAAAAGCAGTCCGAGGAGGAGGAGGAAAAGGAATGCGAATCGCTTTGAAAAAATCCGATTTTCTTCAAGCTTTGGAATCTGCCAGGACTGAATCTCAGAAGGCATTTGGTGATTCCGCGGTACTTTTAGAAAAATACGTAGCCGAACCGAGACACGTGGAGGTTCAAATTTTTGCTGATCAGCACGGAAATGCTGTTCATTTATTTGAAAGAGATTGTTCTGTTCAGCGGCGTCATCAAAAAATTATCGAAGAGGCACCAGCGGTAATTATTTCATCCTTATATTTATTACTATTCATAATTTTTATTTATATTAAACCGGGGGATCTTATATCGGGAGTTGAGTGTATTATATTATGGGCATGTCGCACTATTCCGATTCCTACTTTACCGACGTTTTTTGTATCATCATACCAATTCCACACTGAATGAGATACTGAGCTGAAAGTTTGGGAAAGTAAAGAAAGGTAATTGGGGAATAGTTATCCGATTCCTATGTTACCGACAATTTTTTTGCAACAATTCGCTTTCACATGAATTGATATATTGAGATGAAAAATTGGAAAAGCCCAAATTTGCAAGAATTTTTAATATTGAATTTGTTTTGTAGTTCAAGATATTTATGACTATACAAAGGTGTTTTAGTCTTTTAAAATTTTAAAAGTTTGACTTTATTTTTGGAACGGAGAAAGATGTATTTGTGATTAAAATTTTGTAAATTGAAGCCTAGTCACTTATTAAGAATTGTTAAGAAACAATTTTCACCCGATAAATTTTTCATCTTGATTCCTCCAACTCTATTGCATTGTGCAATAACATTTGATTTAAACAATTATGTCTGTTAACTTGCTTGACTTACTATTTCTATAGGAAAATACAGTTATAAACAATAATAAAATGTTTAAAAAATAATGTTTGTCAAATTGCAATAATTATTACCTCTTTGTGCGTGAAACGCTGACAATAATGGCAAAATTTAGGAAAAACCCATTATTTTTAAGTATTATTTTAAGAGGAGATTATTATAAACAATAATAAAATGTTTAAACAATTATGTTTTTTAAATTGTAGACAAAATTTAAAACTTTTCAAAAAAACTGCAACTTTCTAAAATTATTCAAAGAGAATATTATTGAAAATAATAATAAGCTTTTTAAATAATTATTTTTATTTACTTTAATTGATTTTAACCACACTCTAATTGAAAAGTGGATAAAAGTAGAGAAAATTCTAGAAAAAGAATTGCAACTTTCTGGCATTATTCGAGGAGAATATTGTTTCAAAAATCATAAATGGTTTAAGTAATTATTTTTCTTAAATAAAATTGATTCTGTATTCGCTCTACTGAAAAGTTGAAAACTAGTTAAAAAATTTCGAAAAAAACGGCGACTTTCTATAACTCTGTTCTGAAAGAAAATTGCTAAAATCAATAATAAGGTGTTTAAACAATGTATTTAAATATTTAATTGTCGATAGGCATGACAAATTTATTCATAAAAATCAATTTGTTAAAAAAAAACATAATATACTATAAAACGTATTTAAGGAACAAAAAAAATTTTGGGCCACACTTGAAATATTGCTGAATATTTGAGAATAATATTTCGAAAAAATAAATCTTAAAGTATAAAAAATTTGGTTAACAAGATAATTGTAGAGAAAAAAATTAGGTAAAGTAGGCACTGAGCGCCTGCAAGGAAGGGTTTCGTAGCTTCTTAAAACAAAATATTTCGAATTAAAAAAAAAAAAAAATGTGCGGTAAAACATTTAATTAAAAAAAAAATTTTGTTCGAAAAAATCTAATGAAAAAAAACTATGCAATAAAAAATGTAATGAAAAGAAATATATTTGGAAAAAAGTAATGAAAAAAAAGTTTAAAAAAAAATTGTTGGAAAAGAATTTGAGAAAAAAAATTATGACAAAATTTTTTCGAAAAGGAAATTTTTAAAATTATTTTTTGAAATTATTTTCTTTGGAAAAACCGAATTAAGGCGTTGAAACCGCTTCATCGTAAACTTTCCCTTTCTACGGACGGACGTACGGACGGACGGACGGGCAGACACTCCACCGGGGCTACGAAACCCTAAAAACATTAAATTTTCACATTTTGTACTTATGAGAATAAATTTTGAAGTGATAACTTCTTATTGCACGGTGTGAACTCGCAAAAGTGGGTAACGGTAACTACAACGCTTCCTTCTCTTTATCTCTCCTTTGCTTCTCCCACGGGCTGACTCTTTCAATCCCTCTCCCCTTCTATCTCTCCTTCGCTTCTTCCACTTCTCTCCCTCTCGTCTCTCTTTCGTACGTTTTCTCCTCTCTCTTTCTCTCCATCCTTCGCGCTCACATCCACGACGGCTTGCGTGTTTTTCAGCCGGGCATTTCGGAAGAGCTGCGTAGGGAACTTGGAGCAGCAGCCGTCCGGGCAGCAAAAGCTGTAGGATACGTTGGAGCCGGTACTGTGGAATTTATCATGGACCGCAACACACATAGCTTTCACTTTATGGAAATGAACACGCGTCTACAGGTGGAACATCCGATTACGGAGGCAATTACTGGAAATGACCTCGTCGAATGGCAACTGAAGGTGGCAGCTGGAGAAAAACTTCCTCTACGACAAGAAGATATCCAATTGCAAGGTCACGCTTTCGAGGCTAGAATTTACGCCGAGGTACTTTGTAGGCTCGTTACATGCCCTCTGAATGTTTTTCATCAAACATTCCCCTCGAGGTAATTCCTTAATTCAATAATTGCTTATCTTCAGGATCCAAGAGGCGGTTTCTTACCAGGTGCTGGTCATCTTTCATACTTGGTCACTCCATCTGTCTCTGACAATGTTCGAGTTGAAACTGGAGTTCGAGAAAATGATGAGGTTTCTGTCCACTATGATCCGATGATTGCAAAGTTGGTGGTTTGGGGTCAAGATAGAAGTTCTGCTCTCAGGATACTTCATTCGAAACTTTCAGAGTATCATGTAGGTTAACGTTGCTATTCTTCATGAATAAAAAATTAATTTGATCATACGGTCATAATATAATAAAAACAAGGGATTCTGCAGGTTTTCTTTAGAGTTACAATATCACCTAAGTCCAAATTTAAAACTATTTTACAATAATAATTTATTTATTACCTGCAGTAACAAATTGTATCCATAAGACATTTCAAAATAAAATTTTGTCAACTTTTCCAATTTCCAATTGAAACAATAAAGTTTTTTTTTTTTAACGAATCGTGCACAACAAAGCTTTGTATTAACAAGTAGGCATTAAAAAATGCTTTTGAAAATAAATTGAAACCTCAGAAATCGTACTGAGGTTTTAACATTTGTAGAAACTAAATTTTTTAAACTGACATTGTGTTTGTTTTGGGCGGATGTTCGACTACACAGTACACAGTAGGTTAGAGATGAAGCCAGGTTTCAATGAGTGAAACATAAGGCTAATATCAGAAATGAAAAACCGCCAAATTTAAATGTTGATAATTCTCAAATTATATTTCAAAATTTATATTTATTTAAATTTTAAGAAACTATTCTTTATAAAATGCTTAAGTAAATTTTATTAATATTTAACATTTCTGTTTTTAAGTTAATAGACATTTTTATTCAATTTTAATTTATTTTAATTTTATTACAACATGCATGGCAATTAAATCATCATTTTGATTTTGAAATTAATAATATTCAAATTTTAGCTAAAGAAATTAATACACATAAAAGAAGATTGATTGCATCCATTTTTATTAATAAATACATTAAAATTTCTATTAATTTAAAAACAGAAATGGTAAATATTAATCAAATTTACCAAATAATTTTATAAAGAATAGTTTCTTAACATTTAAATAAATAGATATAAGTTTAGAAATATAAATTGGGAATTATCAAAATTTAAATTTGGCAGTTTTTTATTTGCAATGCCAGTTGAATATCAGCCTTACGTTTCACTCATTAAAACCTGGCTTTATCTCTAAGTAGTATATATATATAACGTTCTATGTGGCCGAACGTCCCACCAAAACAAAGTCAGTGTCAGTTTGTAAAAATGTAGTTTCTACAAATGTTAAGACCTCAGTACGATTTTTGAGGTCTAAATTTCTTTTCAATAGCAATTTCAAATGCCCCCTTGTTAAAACAAAGATTTGTTGTGGACAATTTGTTAAAAAAAAACGAAACCTAAATGTTTCACTCCGAAATTGGAAAAGTTGACAAAATTGAATTTTGAAATGTCTTATGGACACAATTTGTCACTACAGATAATAAATAGATAATTATTTATATTTTGAGATTGGAAAATCATCAAATTTTCAAGAATAATTTTATGTCTAAAAACACGAAAAAAATT
>JAAAKG020056483.1:0-18077 GCA_010014905.2 Druon quercuslanigerum | reverse complement strand
CTCGCAAAATAAATTTATTGCATAAGGTTGGTAGTTAGGCGTATAAACTAAACAATAAATAATACAAGCAATAAAATAGCTTTGGAAAGGACTGGAACTTTAATTGACAAAAGGTATGCACACGGTAAATATAAAGACCTGAGGGTAAAAGAATTATGAGGAACTATGCACGTAAGGAAACTAGATATTTTATGTGTGGCTGAAACAAATAAAAAGGGATGCGAAAGTAGGGCCATAGAAAACGGGATGTTGAAAGGCGGATTTGAAATATGGCCAGGAGAGTGAATCACATGGTAGGCAAGGAGTTGGTGCGATTTTGAATGAAAGAGCGAAACAGCATCTCGGAGACATTATTTCGTACCTCCCAGACTGCTCTGGGTTAAAATGAAAATGGGAATCAAAAGAGTATTTATTATAGCGTGCTACGTGATACTTGATAGTGATCCCAGAGAAGTAAAAGACGCCTTCTGCGACACTTTAAATGACACAATAAATATTTGCGATCATGGGGAAAGAATAATCCTGCTAGGAGATATGAATGGATGGGTGCGCATTCAAAATCAGGATACAGAAAGAGTACTAGATAATTTTGGGGATCCAGGAACAAGCTATAACGGAGATAAATTAGTTCTTTTATGTTTATAAAGGGGTCTGTTTATTACAAATACTTGGTTAAGCCATAAATTAATCGACATGTACACTTGGTCTAAGGGAAATAGCCATAGTATAATTTACTTTGTTTTTGCGGATGAAAGAATAAGAGAGCTAGTCAAAGATACAAGGGTCATGAGGGGTTCTGAACGCAATACTGACCATTACCTTATGATCACTACAATTATTTTAGGCCGGGGGCGGAGAAAGAAGAGAACCAAGAAAACAAAACAAACGTGAATAAAAATTGAGAACCTACAGAAACCGATTGTGCGAATAGATTTCCAAAATAAGATAATCAAAAGCTTAGATAAGACAACTTGGGAGGCGCTTATACGAAATAAAGATATAGAGGGCGCATGGACTAAGTTCCGGGATATCATTGTTAGATGTGCGATTAAAGTGTGCGTTACCGCGGTTGTAGGAAAAATTTCTGGTGATGCATGGTGGAATGATGAAATTCAGGCTGCCCAAAAAGCGAAGAAAGAAGCGTACAGGAGAACTTAGAACATAGCAGGCCTTAGCGATGAGGAAAGAAATCGATGTATCAGCCTTAAGATTGGGGATTCAAGAAAAAATAATCACAGGAAAAGATTACTCAGCTTATGCTTAGAAAAAGGCTTATTTATTACAAATACTTGCTTCAGGCATGAAGACGGGCACAAAAAGAGGTTACACAAGCGATTAATTAAGTAAAGAGAATGCTAAAATCAGAGCAGAAGAATAGAAGAAAATACAAAACGAGTTTGACGGAAGCAAGAAACTGCTTTATAAAGAAATGAAGGGAAATAAAAGTACGGTATTTGTCTACATGACAAATAGTAAACGGGAAATGCTATATGGTGTAGACGGGATAGTAGTCACTTTGAGAGACCATTTTAAGGGACTATTCGGAGATGAAGCTATAGAACACCACGAATGCGATGTAGAACACGATGCGTTAGAAAACGCAATTGAGAAATTCTGTGTCACTGAGGTGAGAGATATAATCAAGAATTTGAAAAAGGGTAAGGCTGCTGGGGTAGAAAGTATTAACGCTGAAGTGCTTAAACACGGTGGGGAGTACATACCACATAAAGTGTACTAATTGATAAATTTATGCATCAAAATGGGAGAAGTCCCAAATGATTAGAAAAAAACGATCATCGTACCAATTTACAAAAAAAAGGAGAGAAAAGAGACTGCAATAATTATATAAGGATCAGCTTATTAGGTACCGGAAGTAAAATACGCTTAAAAATACTTATTCGTCGGGTAATGAAAATAGTAGAAGAAAAGATTTGGTAAGTCTAAAGTGGGTGTATGCCAGGAAGGTCGTGTACGGATCAAATATTTATCTTAAGGCAAATCACAGAAAAAGGTTTAAAAGTAGGTAACATGTTTTATGTGCACTTGTTGCCCTAGAAAAAGCTTTTGAAAAGTTAAATAGAAATAAACTTGGGAAAGTGCTGAAAGATTACGGAGTAAATGAATGGCTCCTACAAGCTATAAAATCAATATATACGGGTAGCAAAGCGAGTGTAAGTGTAAATAGGAAATTGAGTGACTGTTTCGATATTATGCAAGGCGTTAGACAAGGATGCGTTATGTCTTCATCTCTTTTTACATTATTTATGGACACGTGTTTCAGAATGGCTCTTTTACACGAAGAAGGTGTAGATCTCGAAACAATAAGCGTACGTGGGTTTACGTTCGCAGATGACAAGGTTGTTATTTTTGAGTCAATCGAAAACTTGCAAAGAATGTTGAATAAACTGAATGCAAGCATGAAGAGCATTGGCCTCAAAATTAACGATAATAAAACAAAAACTACAGCGTTCGAAGAAAAGAGTGAGGAAACGATATGCAACGTTGTATTAAATTATAAGAGAATTATACAAGTTGATAAATTTGTTGTCCTTGGTAGCTTCTTTACTAGGGATGGAAAGATAGATGAGAAAATAAATAGATGCATAAAAAAAAGTAAGAAGGTTACTGGTAGAGCAGGTCCCCTTATTAGAATTAAAAATATATCAAATTAAGCTAAAATGGCAATGCATAATTCTATATTTGTACCGAACGTACTATACGATAGTGAGACATGGACCTATCAAGAAAAAAATAAATGTGAAATTAACGCGATTGACATGAGATTCTCGCGCATAATATGCGGGAAAACTTTAATGGACAAAGTGAGTTACGAGATAAGTCTTAAAGAATGTGTGGCGGAAGAGACACTAGTTGACAGCGTGCCCAGAGGCAGGCCGCGGAAAGATTGGTTAAAATGTGTGAATTAGACCCTAGTTAGAAGAGACATATGAAGCCATAGAAACACGAGAGTCTGCATAAAAAAATGCATGAACGAGAAAGAATATAGAAAAGTATGCTAGAACAGAAAAGTATAGCGGCAAATATTTAATAAAAAGAGTGTTAATAGAGTGAATCACGTCTGAAATAAAAGACTTTGGATACTAATGGACCCAAGTTGGGAACCTCACAGGGGACTTTGTGAGGATCTTAACTAAGGGCGATTGCTAGAGAGATTGATCAGCAATCTGGATCGGAGCAGTGTTGCAGAATGAACGGGTTATTTAAATAAATAACACGATAATTCTAGATAAATCTAAAATGTTTATAACCCCTTCCTCGCACTACTACCTTCCGTACCGAGTGAGTCACGCCTACCCTAAAAGGGAAGCGGCTTAATGGTATCATAATAATAATAATATATAGGGTAACTTTGAGGTGCTTATAAACAATAAAAATATAGAGGGCGCAATGACTGTATTCCGGAATATTATTATTAGCAGTACGACCGAAGTGTGTGATACTGAGGTTGTAAAAAGAATATCTGGTGATGTGTCGTGGAACGATAAAATCCGCGCAGTCGTTCACGAAAAGAGACAAGCGTACCTGAGAAAGTGGAACATGTTAGGTTTTAACGATGAGAAGATAAAAAGACTTGAAAATGATGACAGGGACAAAAAGAGGAAACTAAAACTACTAGGAAACGAAATAAAAGATATTATAAAACCCGAAAATGAGAAGAAAATGTATATCAATTTTGAAGGAAGCAAGAAACTGTTTTATAAATTGACGTTCATTAGTATGAAATGAAGTAGATGTAAAGAGTTAGTAAGCATGAGCAATAGCAAAAGGTGTACAGGCGGGATCCTAGACCCGTTGAGAGACTCTTTTCAGAAATTATTAGGGGGTGAAGCTATCAAGCAAAACAATTGCGGTACAGAACATGAAAAGGCAATTGAGAAAGTTAGGGCCTCTGAAGTTGGCGATATAATTAAGAACATAAAATCGAAGGTTAATGTATCGCGATGAGTGAAGTTCCAGATGATTGATAAAAGCGATTATCGTATCAATATATAAAGGTAAGGAAGAAAAAAGCAACTGCAATATTCACTTAGGCATCAGATTATTAAGTACCGTAAGTAAAAAAAATACATATTCGTAGGGTCATGAAAATACAAGAAGAAAAAATATGAGAACTTTAAAGTGGATTTATGTCAGAAAGATCATGAACGGATCAAATATTTAGCTCAAGACAGATGACAAAAAAAAGTTTGAGAGTATGGAAAAAAGTCTTCTGCGCCTTTGTTGACATATAAAAATGTTTGACAAGGAAGATAGAATGAAGTTTTTAGGAAGTCCTCGAAGAGTGCGGAGTTAACGAATAGCGCCTACAAACAATAAAAACAATGTATAATAGTAGCAAGGCGAGTTTAAGGCTAAATGGGGAACTAAGTGTCTGGTTCGGTATTATGGAAGGTTTTAGTCACCGATTCTTTATGTCCTCATGGCTATTTATTATATTCATGAAATAGTAGCAAAGAATGGCCCTCGTCGACGAAGAAGGTGTTATTCTTGAAACAGTGAGGGGTACGTGATTTTGCGTTTGCAGATGATAAGGTTATCGTAAAGAAAACAAATAATGGTATTTATAGGAAATGATGATAAAACAAAAGGCAACATTGTCCTAAACGATGAGAGAATAGAACAAGTTGACGAGAAACCATATCTTGGTAGCCTATTCATTAGCGATAAAAGAAATAGTTAGGGAATAAGATAGTAGCATAAAGGAAGGCAAGAAGGTTATAAGTAGAGCAGGGCCCATTATCAGAAGTAAAATTATATCAAGTAAAATACCGACTCTACTGTACAGTAACGAGACTTGAAGCTATCAAGAGAAATATAAGAGTAAAATTAACATGTGGCGAGAAATAGTTTATAAAAACAGTTTCAGTGAAGTGACAACTGAATCAAAAGGCCTTCGATACTAATGGTCTCGACTATGGAGCTTCACATGACGACTTTAGGAGGCTCTTCACTTGGGGTGATCGCTAAAGAGATTGGTTAGCAACCTGGATCAGAACAGTGTTCTTTAACGAACATGTAGTTTAAATAAATAAAACGAGAATTCTGTATCAATCTGAAAATTTATATCCGCACGTCACTCGTTTCCTCACAAAGTGAGTTACCACCCTTTCCAGCAAGACCAACTTTGCAGATAGCCGATAATGCCAACATGAAAAATAGGAGATTAAAAATCCACCAAACAGTCTTTATAAGGATAGAAAAAGAGAACATATTGATCATGTTGATCTCTGGAATCTGAACTGTGTACTTTACAAGAAGACAGTCTCACTGTTTAGTGACATTCAAAGTAATGATACTTCAGTACGCCTGAGTAAAGCTCGCGAGCTTGCACAGCTTCAGTTTAAAATTGAAACGGCGAGACGCTATGTATCAAATATGAAGTGCGTGATTAGCAACATAACATCAAATAAAAAGTTAACTTCAAAAGTTAAGGCATTAGTTCAAAACTTACGAAAAGCAAATCACACGCTGATAAATTGTAAAGTGTTGATAATCAAGCAGCACTGGGCGCAAAAAATTTCTCTTTCAACAACCGTAGAGCGCCTTGAATGGCGAGTAAAGTGGATTCAGGAAAATTCCACCTTTTCTGCTCATCCTTCCCGTCCGTTGAACAAAACGTCATATGCCGTTGAAAATCTGCCTAGTCGAGAAAAGATTCAACTCCCCTGGGAACAAGTATATAGAGATACGAGGTGTGATAAAAAATAACGAGACTTTTCGTTTTGTGCCAATAATATTGATTTATTCGTGAATATATATTTGGTCTCTTTCAAAGTAGTCCCCTCGGATATAATGCACTTATGCTAGATCATTTTCCAATCTTTAAAGCACATTCGAAATTCACTTTTCGATATGGCATTCAGTTGCTTCAGCGCTTCTGTTTTTATCTCATCGATGTCGTCGAAACGTCTTCCTGTCATGGATTTCATCATCTTTGGAAATAGGAAAAAGTCACAGGGGGCCATGTTTGCGTTTGATCAAACTTGTCGTGCATTTATTACTCTTGGTGACTTTGAATGCTTCCAGGCGAACGATTTAGACTTAGTTTAGACGTTATATCCATAAACCCATGATTCATCACGTGTTATGGTTCGCTCAAGCAATGTAGGGTCGTTACTCACTTCATTAAGTAAATCTTGAGCGATGTCTTCGGCGATATTGCTTTTGGCTTTTGCTAAAGAAGTGCAGAGAGTTATCGCTAGAACTAAGAACTTTTCAGCGCCAAGGCTAGATGAAATCAACAATTTTTTGTGTAAGAAGTTCACTTCTACGCACTCATCCCTAAGACCGGAAATTTGTCAAGTCCAAAGAACTACTGGCCCATAGCTTGTTTAAACACCAGCTTAAAGATATTCGCTCTGGTATCGCCAAAGAAAGGATATTTACATCTATCAAATTCGGTATGCAGCACAATAGTTCAGGCAAAAGCTCTGGATACCCATATGGCCCGCCAATCAGAAGAGAATGTAAGTCCAACATCTTTTAGATACGGATGACCATAAACTCTTTGCCTCTTCAAAAGAGGACTTTAAAATCCTTGAGACCGCGGTAAATAGGTACTCTAAAGCAATTGGCATGAGCTTTGGACGAAACAAGTGTGCCTGCCTCAATCTATGAAATGGAGCGTCGATGAACGTCGAAAAACGGTTCTAGTTACAGGCTGCTCAGTTCCAAAGAGCATAGATTCTCTAATGCAACTGGTACATCAACATGAAGTCGTCAATGTTGCGGAATTTCTATACCGAGCCGAAGATATGGCCACAGAGAAGCTTGGCCTCCCATTTGATTCCAGCGATACTACACACGGTCTACTATCACTAACAACTGTGGTGCTAAAAATTCCTGTACAGGAAGCATAACATGCGCTTCTACTGAGGGAACATGTTGAAAAGCCCCTTCATGGTAAATTCTACGGAATTATACGCAATGGAGTAATTTGTTTTTGTCTGTCAACATGGCTTTGTCGACACCTTAGTTTACTGTGAGTACATAATGAATCTATTTGCAGACACTACCATATGCCGAGCGTGCAAGCAAGAGACAGAAACAATTGGTATGCACGCTACGGATAAATAGAGAGACACAATGCGGTTCTAAAAGTTTTATATTACAATTTCGTCATTTCTATCGTGTTGAACTAATGCCCGTCTTGCCATATGCTTCACGGGAACTGGAGTCTGTTGTGGAAAATAATCAGTGTAAGATTTACTGGAATTTCTCATTTTCCACCACTTAACTTATCCGTGCTACAAAGCATGATATTGTCCTCCAAGATCTGAAGACCAAGATAATTTACGTGATGAAATTTTGGGCACCCGCTGATGATAATATCAAGATAAAGGAGGAAAAAACGGGCGAAATATTAAGCTCGTTTTTGCGAACCGAGCAGACTGTTTCAAGGCTACAATGTCCATCTCGTGGTTCTCGTAATCCGCTGCCTTGGAGGTAAGAAAGCTTCATTTCTTAGCCAACTACAAAAAGTTCCGGCTTGCCAGCTTCCGGCTCAGTACATCGTGAGACAGATGCAAACAACTATTCTTCGGGGATAACTCCATCTGGTCCGTGAACACTGTTCCGCCAAACAATGCACAAACTTTCGTAGCTCTAAAAAAGTATCGAGAGGTGAAACCATCACCTCCAACTGGGTTATCTGCCGCGTGAGTTCATCCACGACTAGAAACCGCACTCTGAGGAAAAGTGTTGTACAAAATGTCTTGCGTAAATCTCCCGCTCTTGCTCACCTTCTAGGATAGAGGAGCAGGAGTGGATGACGTACACGTTCCAGTTGCGTCAGGATTGGTTGCTTTAAGGAACCATGATCGTAGCTTCTGGAGCATAAAACTTCTCCAAATAATAGTAAAGAGCTCTGCCTCTTGCAGTCAACCATGTTCCATTGGGATAATTCCCCAATACAATGAATTATGTGATTACGTCACCAGTATCGCTCAGAGCCACCCACAACATCCCTTTTTCGAATCGAAGCCATGGTTCAGTTGGGAGTGGCAATAGGACCTACTTGCAGATAGCCGTTAATGCCAACATGAGAACTAGGAGATCCCTGGTTAGGAGTCCCTGGTTAGCGACAATAGAAGTAATAATACTTCACTACGCCTGCCTAAGATATGCCAGCGTATTGCACTGCTTCGGTTTAAAATTACAACGGCAAGACCGCGTGCATCAAATGTTCAGTAGGTGATCAGCTACATAACATCAAATAAAAAGTTTCCTCCAAAAGTTAAGGCACTATCTCGAAACTTAGGCTACTCATCCTTCAGGCCTGTACAACAAAACGTCATGTGCCGTTAAAAATCTGCCTAGTCGAAAAGAGATTCAACTTTCCTGGGAACAAGTATATGGAGAAATAGTTTCTATTTTACTTTAAATCTTTCGCGTGATTGACCCATTGGTCGAGTGAAAAGCCAATCAAGATGGCTGTACGTGCCAAATCCAGGTAAGATTCATGCTACGCACGTGTCTACGCTAAACTAAAAAAGGGAATTTTTAAGTATGTTTTGTTCACGTCATGTTTTTGACATGAGATGATCTCAGAACTTCTTCTGAAAATACCATATTTCACAACAAGACTGCACTTTTTAAGTTAAAGGATGATTAAGTCGCCCAGACCGACAAATCTTGACTGGTTAGATTTAACGGTGGTTAACGCGAGTTATCTGGTTGTTAAAAAGTGGTGAAACGCGTAACTAGCTTTAACGGAGAAATAACTTTTTCGCCGATGTTAGCGGAACCAGCCCTTAGTGCGTGATTAGCTACATAACATCAAATAAAGCTCCAAGATTTAGATGACTTGCACTGGATGCAAAAAATAAGAGCTCTTTCAACAGCCAAAAAGCGCCTTGAATGACGAGTAAGGTGGATTCAGGAAGATCCCACCTTTTCTACTCATCCTTTCCGTCTGTTCAACAAAACGTCATGTGCCGTTAAAAATCTGCCTAGTAGAGTAGAGATTCAACTCTCCTGGGAACAAGTATATGGAGAAATCATAAGCCAGATGCAGAAGCTTTAGATTTCTCACTCTTTTATAACTTTTGCTAGAGGAAACTGTCGCAACGCCCAGAGGAGAAGTGTCCGCTAATGATTGTTGAAGAAGTGAAAAAAATGTATTGCTTGAACTAAGAACTTTTCTGCGTCAGCGGCAGATTAGATCAACAGCTTTTGGTGGAAGAAGTTCTTTTCTTTCGTCCTCTTTTTTGGTTGACTTCATAGTTTTTATTTCAGATTCCACCCATATTTTTGTGTCCTTTAAGACTTACGAAGGTTTAATCAATTTTAAGATTATGAAAGTAGTGTCTACACCTACTGAAAGAATATAGCTACTTGTACTAAAATTTCGGTACCAATAGTCCCTTTCTAGTTCTATTTGTACAAGAACAATTCGGCTATTAGTACCAAAATTTCGGTAGCCGTAAACATGGATATTCTGAAAACGTTATAATTTTTTCAATTAATAGAAACTACTTGTTTCTTATGATTATAATCGATTATGATAAAACCTATGATATAAAAATCGTTATAATTTTACAGGCTTCGGAGTTATTAGCAAACAGAGGGACAGGCATATTATAAGCACGTTTCTTAACCTCTAGTATATTATTATTATTATAAAATTTCAACTTCATCATGTATTTAAAAACAGAATTTGCATATTTCTCTGTAATTTTAACAGGCTCTGAAATCCAATGGTATACTAATTTGATTTCCTGCCATCCTGAATATTTGAATTTTGAATACTCTTGTCTGCTTTAAAAAAAGCTCTGCTCTTAAGGAATAGGCAGTCCTAAAAAAACTCGGCTGTGAAAGTTTACGATGCTCAACAACGGAAAAGCTTTAGGTTCAAATAAATTTTACTCTAGAAAATTTGTCACAACTGCTCACAGAGAAAAAGTCGAAATGTTCATGTTTTCTTAATGAAGCAAGTACAAAAAATATCTGCACTTTTTCAATGATTTTTAAGTTTTAATACATTTTTCTGAACAAAGCTTCAAAGTAATTTTATTGCGTGGGATTGTAAGAAATATTTAGTTTCCAATATTATCATTCAAAGGGAATACTTATATCAACATAAAAGCCGAGGGCGAAATTTATTTCTTCCCAAGGGAAGTTACCTTTTCTTACTATATAGACTATAGAGTACAGTGGAAATGTAATTTGAGTCTTCTTTCAAGTTTCCTTGTAACCCATCCTCATGGTGCATTTGTATGAAAAAACCGATATTATTTAAGACAAGGAAAATTATACGTCACTTTTTATGAAATTGAATTTTTAGCATTTGGAAAATCCCGGGTCATGACGACGCTAATGCCAAAACTCTAATTTTACAGCAGACACAGAAAAACTGTCAAACTACAATGTATTTAATCTTTTTTTGAACAAAAGTTTTTTGAGCATCTAGTTAGCTCTATGGAATCATGCAAGGAAGCTCCTGAAAGAAGCAACCGCCTCTGATACAGGCTCTTGTCAAAGGTGCGGTACGTCCCAAAAATTGCCGACTTCGGCTCATAATTGTTGCAAAAGTTTTTATTTTTTACAAAAAAAAAGACATTTCTTTTGAGCATTTAGTTTGCTACATCAAATGACGAATGGAATGCTAACAAAGAAGCATAACTTCTTTATTTTTTTGTATGAATAAAAAAGAAGAAAGGTCTTTCGAGCTAGTACCTAGCTCAATAATCTCCCACAGAAAGGTGCGTTACTTTAAAGCAGTTAGTTTAAGCCGACAAAACGTATTTAAAAAATTTGGTACTTACGCCCTTATGCACCGGGACCCTTCATTTACTTGTATTCAGAAAAAGTAATGATTTCAAATAGTAAAAAAATTTACTTGTGTATTCGATCTAAATGTGATCTTTGTCCTGAAATCGTTCAATGTCTAACCTAGGCTTAAATACATAATTTTGACGTACGAGGGCTGTCCCAAAAGTATCCGACCTACGTTCATGTCTTCGCACGGAGAGACTCAGGCGACCTCTGGAGGGTATGAACGTCACCAGCAACTCCTAAACTTCTCGTCAGTAGGCCTAGATACCGAAAACTACTGAAATGTTGCAAAAGGCCTTTAAAGATGAGTGTATGGGCAAAACAAAAATAAAAGAGTGTTATAGGTGGTTGAAAAGTGGCCGCACATCTGTCGACAGTGATCCTCGTTCTGGCCGACCTTCGACGGGAATATCGTCGGATAATTTCGAGCGGGTGCGTATCGCAGTTGAACAAGATCGTTCTTTGACTCGTATGTGTGCAAAATTCAGCCCGAAACTGCTCACAGACTAACAAAAAAACCTTCGATTAGAAATCGCTTAGGGTAATCTGGAAATGATCAATAGTGACAAAAACTTTCTTAAAATGGTTAATACTGGTGATGAAATATGGGTTTATGGTTATGATCCTGAAACAAAACAACTTTCTTCGCAATGGAAGCTTCCATCCGAGACTCGGCCGAAAAAAGCCCGTCAAAGTCGAAGCAAGATCAAGTTAATGTTGATTTTTTTTTCGATTATGAGCGCATTTTGCATCACGAATATGCTTCTACAGGCTAGACAATGAACAAAGAGTACTACATTGAAGTTCTAAAAAGATTGCGTGATGCAATCAGGAGAAAAAAATCACAACTTTGGGAAACCGGTGACTGGCTTCTTCGTCACGACAATGCTCCAGCGCACGCATCAAACCTTGTGCAGCATTTTTGAATTTAACCCACAAGTACCACGCTAGTGCGCATTCGCACCAACCAGATTTTCAAACAAATCTCTTTTGTCACCCGATAGATGTCTCCCACCACGTTCAATATGTCTGTCCTTTACTGAGTTATGCCTGGTCAGGCCCAGCGTCATTTGACCTTAACTTTTTGAAGGTTCGGTTTGAAAGTTGCGCTTGGTGCGAATTCGCACTTGTTTGGTGGTTTACGGTTACGAAGTGGCTGCTTGGAGAACATGGAATTTTGCCAGATAATCGTTTTTTGATTACATTTTCTCTAGAGGTGAGTAATTTTACATTACAATTTTTATTTTTAACATAAATTCACTAAAAATTATACCTAAGTGTTGAAACTTAAAATTTTTTTGAGGATTATGCTCATCAATTAGAAACGGCAGCATCGCTGAAAAATACGGACTAAGCGCCAAAGTGTCAAGGTCTTAATTTAAAAAATTTTTAAAGCTGAATAATCAACGTCACAATTTTTAGAAGTGGTTCGGGAAGAAACGAGAGTAAAATGCGCGTTTTTTGAGCCAGAGTCAAGCGAACGAACGCGAGTGAGATATCCAAACTCCCTGAAGCTTATGTGTGACAATCATCGTGATTCAGTATACATTTAGTGCACTATATTTATAGAATAAAGTTTAGAATCACTTCTTCTACAATACTATTATTCATAAAAATTATAGATGTGACGATCATTGTAATTCAGTATGCACTGCGCGTACTACTTTCAGATTTTTCATTTTTTTCTCTATTCTAGATTAAGTACTAATTGATTTTTCTGCGCTCCAAACATACCCTAATTTCATACAACCATAAGAAATATTTAAATTTGATTGTTTGTGTACCTATTATTTTTTCTTGAAAATATATACTTTGTCCTATAATTTAAAAGAAAAAAGTACATTTTTGATAATAACCACAAAAGCTGACATTTTTTGAAAAAAACGACATTTCAGAAATTTTCTTTTTGTTTTATTTATTTGCGAATGAAAATTGTTTATTACATTTATATTTATTATCATTTCATTTATCAGTAATATTTACCGCGAAAAAGGTATATTATAAGTTATAATTACTTTAATTATGCACGAATTATTATCATTTAAAAAGACGAAATCCCAATTCGCAGTAGTATGGTATGTACGTTTGCGTACGTTTGAGGGTTAAATTCGCAATCATCATATTGTAGTTTGAAATCATTCCCTACTATTCAGAAATTTATATCATTCTCTCTTGAGTCTGGTAAGTAAAAAAAATGTTGCAAAAAATGATTACTCTTATTATTTGTGGCTATCATGCATAGTTAGGAAAGTCACACAGCGATCAGATTTAACGACCACCATACATAACATGTAATTTGTATCCAACCCACATATAATTTTTTACTGCTATATCTCCCCTTTCTACTTGTCTCCGTTTCCACCTTTCTGTCCAATGTATCTGCAGGCTTCGTTATACGACATTCAGAGAATCAGACGAGCCCTGCAATTATCGGCCATGAGTGAAACTCCATGGGAAGTCTGGCAAATTGCAGGAAAGTTCTGCAAGTAAACAGTTTCAAACAGTTATGTATCCACGTAACTGTTTTGAACAAATTTACCAGTCTACATCGATCCATATTATCCAAAAAGCAAAGAATGTCTTGTTCAGAGTTAATTCACTTTTAGTCGTGTTTCTTATAATCTTTAATCAGGTTTTCAAATGAAATACTTTCACATCTTGAAATATCATTTACTTGTTCTATGTATCTTTTTGTGTATGTTTTAAGAATTATTTTATCTCACTCTTGCTCTCTGTTTTTCCAAGAGAATATGATGACAAATGTATTGCTGATTTGCAAAAAGATGTTGATAAAGCTATGAGTATTTAAGTTTTAAAAGTTTAAAATGCTAGTTATCAAAAAATTGTCAAAACCTAGGTTCAAAGTGTGATATTTTTTAATCTGATTAATGCATTAAATTTTTTCTTTCTCATTCTGATCGTATTTTTTGTTTCCTTTTGAAATTATTTGAAAAATTTCAACTCCAGTCTTTTTTATCTCATATTTTTTTTCGTCTTACTGTATAAAGTACATTCCATATAGTTTGGCTTACGCCCGCGCCTTGGAAATAAGAGAGGTTTTTTCTCTAAAAAGGTTGTAGAAAAATATATCTTGACACTTTATTTTATCTCGTATTTTTTCCAAATATTAGCGAAAAAAGTATAAAAGTCTTTAAAATTCTTCTAAAATAAATTTAACTTTAAAACTAAACCCTTTTTAGTTTTTTATAACACAATCCAATTGTACAGTATACTCAATATTTATATTCGTTCAAAAAATCTCAGACTTTTAACAAAGTTTTGGACTATTTTTAAAAGATTTTCTTTTTTAATTTTTGAAATTCAAATACTCCTAAGTTTGTCAGAAAGATTTATACTAATCGTTAATCCAGGTGAAAAATTATATATAGTTTATACATAGTGTTAAGTTTTATATATAATATGAATTTGTTTTATACAAAAAATGTATTAAACAAATAAATATTATATGTAATACTTCACAATATATATAAACTATATATGATATTTCTGCCTACGAAAATACATGTTGTCTTATTCGATTCAAAAACAACTTATTTGAGTGAAAAATGGTTCTGGAATTTGAACATGGACTGCCGATATGAAATGAATTAGGCGGTAACATTTTTTCAGGTCAGCGAATCTCTTAAGAACAAAGCTTATGCCAGCGCGATTTAGTGCTTACTGCAGTGCCTAGTAAATTAAAAGTAAAAAAATTATTTAACTTTATCCTTCTGCGAACTGTCACATTGGTCAGAGTTCATGAACGGGATACCACAGGGTTCTGCCACGGCACCGCTACTATTTAACATCTATACTTTTGACCTGGACCTGCGGGCTCAAACATTGCAAATGTAATAAATATGTGGATGATTTCAAGCTTTATATTTTGGGTCTAATTTTCTCCATACGCCTATACGGTTCCTTTTAAAGTCTCTGACCAAAAGTCGAGGTCCCTTACTTCTTTTGCTTGCAACTCGCTAAAAAAATCTCTGAATTGTGTAATAATAAGAATCTGAGAGTTTACAGCGTATTGAATTCAACAATATGTTTACTTTTATCCTAAGAAATAATTATTGTCAATTGTTGGAGGAAAAAAATTCCAAGAAACAGGGGTTTTTGGTCTGCTATTTCAATAATTGAATTTTACTTGTTCCATGAAAACGGCCCTCGCATCACAAAACTGCAAATGTAGATCCGTTAAATCGCTTCTTATGTCCATTCGTTTTCAAGATAAAGTATTTGTAAATAAATCGCCGTAAAAATTAAATTTTTGAATATTTTAGAATTATTGACAATTTATTACATTAAAGAATTTTGAAAGAATATCTGTAATTATTTTCAGAATTTTCTTAAAGTCGACAGTTTTCTGGGACCAGGTGTAAGTCAACGCTTGAAAAAGGTGATCGAGAAACTCTGTTTTTGGAATGTTTTGCCCTTTAACTATTGGATAAAACTTTTGAGGATGAAAGTGATCATATCATTGTATTCGGGAGACTTTAGCGATTAAGATTTAGGTTCTTTTTCTTAAATAATCCAGATATTTTTTGTAATGAGTTGCCATAAAAAGAAGATTGGAACCTTGACTTTAATAAAGAGTCTGATTCTTACAATTTTTCACTTTAAACGTATCGCTTGTAATGACATAAGGGACGAACTGAAGAACAAACAAGAGCATGCACTGAATGCTTGTATTCGTTTCATTTATAGTATACCCTAGCACGAGCATGAAACACCATACACACAGCGTATGCCTGTAAAATTTTTCTAATTTGGTGACAACAATCAACCTAGTCAGCCGAAAAGATCCTTTATTGTGGGCAGATGGTAACTTTAGATCTAGGTACCCATATTACCCATATTAATGAAGAATTCGCCATCTAGTTTTTCTTCCAAAAAATGGTTTAAAAAAAAATTTCAACATCAAAAACCCTAGTGTTGAAATCACGCACTGGTAGCTTCCAAAACTCAAATTTATTTACATAAATAGATACATATTTGTATCTAGTACCGTACTAGATTGGCTAAATATAAATGGCTGAATCTACTTATTAATTTGTGTTATTCCGTCATATATAGATATAAATGCACCATATTACTTTCAGTACCTTCGTTAGACCAGTGTCTTTAAAATGTGATATTTTTTGTATTATCCGTTCCATAGAGGGCTATTTAACCCTAGGAAATTAACAAATAAATACACAACAATCTCTACATAGGGGCCTATATAGGAACTCATATGGGGACCCTCACGGTTTTCCACGTAGATTCTTTTCCTATTTCAAATCTTAATTTGCCAATAAGACGTTATATTGAAATCAATCCGGAATCGTATACGGTTTCCCATAAAATAGGAGCAGGAGTTTGTCAAAAACTACGGACCCTAGCAAACTAAGTACGTGATGCAATATTTCATAATAAAGCTTCACGTAACTTACGAGCAGGCCCTTACTTAGAAAAGTATATGAAGTACTGGAATTTGCATGAATACACAGCAGCAGCTAATTCAGTTATACACGTATATCAATTACTGCTGCTATATAAAGCAGTTACAGTGACTGGGCAATAGGGTGGACCAAATGTTTCTCTTTCGAATTTTCATGTCTATAGCCGATAATATGTTCCAATCAACAACAAAATAAATCAATTTTTTTGTTTTGTTTGAAAAAGAATCATATTTAGGGATGACTATGACGCAAGCTCATGAAGTTTAACACGTATGTCCGATAAAAAAAATTGTTTTTGTAAATATATTAAATATATTAGGCGAATCCAGTTGAAACATTTTTCTTCACAATTAGCCATATAATATGAATAAATTTTTTTATTATCACCATACCAAGTATGTTTAAACAATTTTATCAACTGTTAATATGATTTATTATTATTGTTAATAATATTAAATTTGAATAATGCTAGAAAGTTGCGGTTATTTATGAAATTGTCAACCATTATACTATTTTTCACTTGGCCTAAATAAACAATTAACTCAATCTAGAAAAAATAATTATTCAAGCAAACCTTTATTGATTGTTACTGTGTTTTTCTTTGTTAGTGCTAGATAGTTGCAATTCCTTCTGAAATTTTTAACTTTTCTCCTACTTTTTACTGAGTAAAGTAATAAATAATGCAAGATAACAAATAAAGTGTTTTGAACTATTGAATATTGTTTATAACTAGCTTCTCTTAGAGTAATGATAGAAAGTTGCTATTTTCTGAAATCTTTAGTTTTGCTTAGACTTTTTACTTATGAACAAATAATAAGTAACATTTAAAAAGAATCATTTTTATATAGTATTGTTTTTTTGAAGAACAACAAGAAGTTTAAGGCAAAGCATACAAAAATGTGGAATTGCACATATTTAAATATAAGCGCCCCCCCCCCCGTCTTTACCTGAACTGAAGAAATACGTCTTGTCGATGATAATACACATATACAAAGATTGAAAAGACCTCAAACAAATAATTAATTGATTATCAAATCTCACGGGACAAGATAGAGTTACTGTAATCAGGAAATTGCTTCAGAAACTTTGTTACCACTTGTAGTAAATATTGTTTAAGACTTTAAGGGAATTAAAGTCAGATATAAATTTGATAAATATGTGCTTTATTTGAGAAAATATATCTTTAAAAAAAAAATACTTTCTGGAACGCATCTAAGAGAAAATAGTTATAAGCAATTATTTTTGTTAATTTTCATTAATCACTAAGTGAAAAGAGGACAAAAGGTTACTACTTTTAGAAAAAAGCCGCAACTATCTGATATTAATATAGACAAAGATAGTTATAAACAATCATAATTTGTTAAAACAATTATTTTTTCTAAATAAAAGTAATTATTAACTTTCTTCAAGTGGAAATTGGACAAGAAGTTGAAAATCTCAAACTGAATCGCAATTTCCAGCATCACTCAAACACAATATTCTTAACAATAATAATAAACTGTTTAAACAATTATGTTTGTTAAAATTCATTAACTGTTACCTCACTTTAATTAAAAACGTCTTTTTCTCATGGGAAACACGTACTTAACGTCATAGCGCTTGTGCTATATCTAAATATCACTTTTTTTCAAAACAAAAGAATGGATTTATTTTTGTGTGGATTCAAACAAAGTTTCGGGCAATATGCATAAACATTCGAGAAAAAAATTTCAATGTGTTTTGGACCACATAACTCAACAAGGTTTATTAAAATGATATGTTTCAAATAGTTCAATTCTCTGATTAAAAACATTCATGTTTAATACTGTTCAAAGTTTTTTTGATTATTCAATATAT
>JAAAKG020056472.1:0-18077 GCA_010014905.2 Druon quercuslanigerum | reverse complement strand
AAAATCTCCCAAAATTTAGGGAAACTTTACCAAACTGGTCACATATCGAGGACTGCCACAAAGTTTGGCAAACTTTGACACAATAATTTTCTCCGTGTACTGTAAAATAAAGCTACCGCGCATTAGGACCCTTTCTTCGCGGACGCTCACATATGCTAGTAGCAAAGCGAGCGTAAGGCTGAATGGGAAACTAAGTGACTGATTCGATATTATGCAAGGTGTTATGCAAGCATGCTATGTGTTCTCATTGGTATTTACTATAGTCATGGACAAGTGTCTAAAAATGTTTCTCTTCGACGAAGAAGGTGTGGATCTCGGGATAGTGAGGGTACGTGGTTTAGCGTTTGCAGATGATCAGGTTGTTATGGCAGAGTCAATCATAAACTTTCAAAGAATGTGAAGCAAACTGAATACAAGCATGAAAGACATGGGCCTCAAAATTAAAGCAAATAACATACAAATTATGGTTTTTGAAGGAAAGGTCGAGAAAAAAATATACAGCATTGTCCTAAACGATAAGAGAATAGAACAAGTTTTTAAGGAAGTCCATCTTTGTAGCCTATTTGCAAATGACGGAAAGATAGAAGGAGAGTTAGATAGGCGTAAAGATCGTTAGGGTATGTGGAGAAAAGGAGAGATCAATGACTATCGAAACAAGTGTATCAAGGTAAACTAAATAGCAGTGTGCTCAGGGCAGACTCTGGAAATAATGGTGAGAATGTCTGAAAGAGACCATAATTCGAAGAGACAATAGATGTCATAGAAACACAAGAGCTTGCATGAGAAAATGTAGGGAGGTGAAGGAAGTTAGAGAGGTATGCCAATGCAGGAAAGTGTGGCAACAAATAGTTTATAAGAAATGCATGCGGAAGAGTGTTAGTGGAGTGAATGATGCCTGAAACAATAGACACTGGATACTAATGGGCCCATGCGGGGAACTTTACATAATAACTTTGGGAGGCTGTTAAATTGGGCGATTACTAGAGAAATTAATGAGCAGCCTGGGTCGGAGCAGTGATGCGGAACGAACGTGTAATTTAATGCTGCTGTTGACTTGCATCCTGTAGTCATAATCGACGAGAGGCCTTGTCAAATAGAAGTTATCTCTCTTCTCCCATCACGGTAGTCAGGAAAGACGAATAGGTATAACAAAAATAGCAAAAAAATCGGTTTGCGTCTGATCCTGTTTTCGAGAAACTCTTCTATAGCGTCGATTTTGGGGCTGACAGTGGATAGGAACTAACCCATAATAGCCCGCTCCGGATGTAAACATCCAGGTGCGTATAAACCGTTTCCGGTGGATCTTATTGCATAGTAAAAAATATTTTGAAAATCGTTTTTCTAATACGAAGACAAAGGTCAACTAAATATTTAACGGAAACGGTTACTCGTTGAAAGGAGAGCTTTGTCTTAAATAACGTGTCCAGATACAAGAAATGTCATATAGATATAGCCATTTACCCTCACCATGCCTACTGTTTGTAAGCCGCAAAACAGAAAGTACATGATTACCACTGCAAGTTTGTGTTTAAGCCGAAAATGGACGATTCGAACTTTGATTTTCTCATATAGAATCGGAGATCTCGGATATATCTTGCTATATGGTTTGTTTGCAAAATTTTGACATCTTATGTGAATGTTCCTTAAAAAAAGTGTAGAAATACACGTTAAAAATGATTTGAGGTGCCATGACTCAGGAACCATTGCATGCTTTTGTAGATGAGTCTAATCTGCAGCGAATGTGAAAAATTACTTGGCGTTTTTAAAGTTTTAAGAACACATAACCGATATTTGTGATTAGGTTATTTTTCAAGTCATACTGAAATAGTTTTACTTTTCAATTTTATTTAAAATTTAAATAATTTTTTGAAAATTTATAATATTTAAAACATTAATAATACTAACTAATTAATAAAATACCACAATAGCACAAATAAATTAAAACCGTTCAAAATATAAGGGTTTTTTTTCAATTGAAAAATCAATGAATTATATTATTTCAGATTGAAATTTAGAAAACAGAAAAATGTCAAAAATTTCAAAAGATTGAAATGTTTGTAGAATAGAATTTTGAAAATAAGATCAATAACAATGCAATGCTGATGAAAGCATTCAAAATTTATTTTTCAAACATTCTCTACTATAAATAAGAATAAATTTCAATTCGATGAGATTCAAGACTCCAAAGTTTGAATTGCAAACTTGGACGTTTATTTATAAACAATTAATAATCATAAATAAATTAAAAGCGTTCAAAATTTAAAAGTATGTTTTTGAATTTAACAATCTCTAAATGAAATTATTTCAGATTGGAATCTTGAAAACCGAAAAATTTCAAAACGTTAAAAATTTAAATGTTTGTAGTTTACAGATTCTAAAATGAGATCAATAAAAATGGAAAGCTGATTAAAGCGTTCAAAATTTATTTTTGAAAAATTTACAGTGATTAAAAATAATTAAACATAAATAAATTGAAAGCATTATAAATTTAAAAGTATGTTTTTGTATGTATTTAATCTCTCCCTTTTACGGATTTGAGGGCCTTCGCTCCCTGTACATATATTTACAATTCCATCCTTAGTCTTACTTAACTACTACTTATATTCTACTATTTCGCATCAAGTAGTATAAACAATAGTAATATGAATTCTAAAAATGAGCGAGCTTCCAGGGCTTCCGCTTCCTCTCACCATGAAAATGCATTTTCCACGATATTGAAATTTTTTTTCCTTTTTACTGTCCTTTTTCAGAATTACCCGTTTGGCTTTGCCTTGCTCTCTTGATTTCCCTTACTTCTTCCAATTTCTTCATCCACATCACTCCCTGTCCATTACCATCCAAAATCCACCTCACATACTTATCCACACTCAACTGTCCATCTTCTTCGCCCGTACATCTATCTAATACATGTGCCCATGACTCCATCTACACATATTTTCCTCTTCATCCATCCAATGTCTACATGCTCTTACTCCTTCTCCCATTCTAAACCGTACCACCCTACTCATTTTTCTTCCTTTTTTATTTTTTGCAGATATTCTGGTTTCGTCAACCGTTTGACCATCATATTCCATCTATTGTACCTCGAATCTATAATCTTTGTCCATCTCTCTTCTCCTTGTTTTACTAATAGCTCGAACTCTATGTTCTGTCACTCCACAAACCCTTCTCGTATATTACAAACCATTTTCATTTTTTTCCTTTCTTCCTCCCATTTTGAATTTCCTAAATTGCCTCTCACATTACTGTTCCGAATTTACCCCAAAAATGCTTGTATTTTTCTGCTTCCTTCTCTCCTTTTTAATTGTTCTTCAAACCTCCAGGCTTTCTTAATTTGTCTAGTAAACATTTTTTCCCTCCCTAATTCTTCCCTTAACATGTATCCTGGGCAACTCCAGCTTACCCCCATTATCCATCTCAAGAATCGCTCTTGTATGCTCTCTACTTTCCTATGTTCCTTCCATCCCCAGATCTCCACTCCATAACACAACACCGCGCAGTCCAACGCATCAAACAATCAGACCCTCATTCTCCAATCGTCCTTGAACCTTTTCTTTCCTATACCCTATACTTGGCCTATCACTTTACTCGCAAAATAAAATTTTTTCCTCACCTGCAGCTCGATTTCCCCTTCTGCCTCAAACCAAAAACCTAGTTAACAGATCTCCCCCACAATTTCCACTTTTTTCCGTTTATCTTACAAACGTCATTTATTTTTCTCTTTCTATTTCTGAACCACATCTTCTTTGTCTTATCTACGTTCACCGTCAAATTGTTTGCTCCTACATACTCTTCGAAGATTCTCATCAGTAGGTTCATCCCTTTCTTATCATCTTCTGATAGAACTATATCGTTAGTGTATGCCAGAGAGTATAGTTTTTTATTTTCCAAAACCGTTCCTCCTTTCCCTTTCTCCGTTAGCTTTTCCTCTACGTTTGCCAGCAGCATATGAAAAAGTAGCGGATTTAACGGGCACCCTTGCCTTACACCTCTCTTTGTCCAGAAAATCTGCCCTTTTTCTTTCCTATCTTCACCCTAATCGTGGTTTCAGTAAAAGTTTCTTTTATACTCTTCACCAACTTTTCCTATACACCCCTATCTTTCAATTCCTGCCATAGCACGTTCCTGTTCACTGAGTCAAACGCTGCTTTGAAATCGACGAACAAAGTGACTATTTTTTTTTATTCCGCCCGAAATTTATGTTAACTATTTAGTTAAGTACGTATATATTGTCTGTACTTCCCATCCCTTTTGTAAATCTCGTCTGATTGTGTCGGATACTTTCTTTTTGTTCTACCTGACTCTCCAACAATGTCTTAAGATTTCTGCATATATTATATAGACGATTGGCATAAATGTGACCCCTCTGTATTCCTTTACCTTCTTTCCTTCCCCTTTCTTGACACGCGGTACCACCAGTCCTGCCATCCACTCTTCCGGCCACTTCTTCGTTCTTCATCCTATATTCTCCTGCCGTCTTGTTTCTTTTTAGCCTATCTATTGCCTCATTCACTTCTTCACTTTTTATTTCGTTCCCTTCCTCCATTTCTCCTTGGACTATCCTTCTCTTTTTCCCTTTGGTATTATTTTGGTCTTCCCCTAATAGACCCTTGAAATAATCCGTCCATACCTCCATTTCTATTCCTTCATTAGCATGCTTCCTTTCCCCTCTATCCCTATTAATCTCATCCCACACCCTACCTTCTTTGATCGCTTTTTCTACTTCGGCCTTATATTCATCCTTCCCCCTTTGTCCTGCACTTTCCAGCATCTACTCATGTTCTCGTTTTCTCCTGCTATACTTCTCCTTCTCCAATTCCCCATTTCTCCATTTGCTTGCATACTCTTTCATCCTCTCTTTATTCTCCCAGCATTCTTTAGTACCCAGCTCATCCTTCACCTTCTCAATCGAACCCTTCAAACTTTCAATTAACCAGTCTACTCCCTCCTCTTTTTTATACCTAATCTTCTCCTTTTCCATCTTTTGTTCAAATTCTTTTAATTTATCTAAACCCAGACTTCCATTTTCGTGTTCCTTTCTTCCTCTATTTCCTTTCTTCCTCTGCTGCGCTTATTGATGCCTCCTTTTAGTGTGGCTATGTCCGGGAAGTGCTCGGACCCTATTTCATTTCCCACCTTCATTCTTTCTATCATATGCCGCATTATTTCTTTAGTCAAGGCTTAGTCTATTAGTGTTGCTCCCATTCCTATGATTGTGGTTTCCCCTTCCTCATCTCTTTTCATGTTGCCATTACATATAAACCAAACTGTTTCTCATATTACGTCTAGTAAGTTCCTCCTCTCCCGGTCCAACACCCTATGTTTGGAGTTCCTTATATATGCCTCGTTTTCTTCATCCCAAATCCCGCTCCTCCGGTTAGCCAGTCCATGCATTAAGCCCCCTCCTATTAAAAATAATTCTTCCTTCTTTTCCTTCATCCACCTCCTTTTTACCCTCCAACCTACCTCTTCCCCTCTTTTTCTATATACAAAAATCAATGATATTTTTACTTTCTCAACCCTAATTCTTCTTACCATTGTTCCATCTTTTTCCTCGATATCCCCATCTTTTCTCCCTTTTACTGCTACTTCTTTTCTCACCCCTAAAACCATGCATCAAATTCCTCTCTCTTTAATGTGTTATTTTCTTACGTCCCTCATTGTCCACACATAACCTTTCGGCAACAGCCTTTTTATCCCATTCCAGTCCTTCTTACCTGCCCAGATTTCACTCATCATAATCATATCCCACTTTTCTAACTTCCTCCAAAATCCTTTATTCTTGTTCTTCAATCCTGACACATTCCAGAAAGGTGTTTTCACGTTTCTTTCTTCCTTTCCGACTTCTTTCCTCCTCATTTTTACCCCCTTTGCTGTTTGGAAACCCCTCTATTTTTTCTCCAGATTCTTTTTCGTCCCCTTCCCCCTAACTTTCTCAAAACTTTTTCCTTCTTTCCTTATTTCTTCTAAATCTTCGTCCCAGCACCATTCCTCTCCATTAATCCATAACTGCCTGTCCCTATCCACACCATGTGCCCCTTTTTCCTCTCAGCTCAAGCCCTCTGCTGCTTTTGCCATTTCCTATTCCTCTCCCTCCATGTCAGATCTTCTTCAACTCTTTCCCTTTTACCTCTCAATAATTTTTTTACCTCCATAATTTTCTTTTCTCCTTCTCCCTCCCCAATTTTACTAAACCCATTCCTTCTTTTCCTTCCTTTGTCCCTTTTATTTGCTTAGCTCCACTTTCAGTCCCTTAACTATTAAGTTATTTTGTCTCTTTACCCTTTCTTTCCCTTCCAATCTTCTTTTAATCTCACTCAGTCTTTTTTTTTTAATCTTCCATTTTTACTTCGCACGTTCTTTTCATTCCCTTTACCTGTTTCTTTATTCTTTGCTTGTGTCCCTATATGCTCACTCCTAATTTCTAAATTGCTTATCCTTTCTTCCAGCTGTTTTATCTCACTATTTCTCTGTTCGTCAACCTTTCTCTGTCTATCCTTTATGCTCTCTAGTTTACCCCAAACCTTGTCTTTCTCCTCCCTCCAGCATTTATCCCATTCTTACACAAATATTTTGTTTATTTACTATGCTTTTATTACCTTTAAAATTTCTGATGTTATAAAGTATCAATTAGGACAAATTTTCAAATTTGGTAATATTTATATATATATTATAACTGTCAGAAATTTTATAATTCGGAAATTCTCAAGTGCCGGTAATGTTCTATTTCAAATTTCTTTTCGGGAATTCGCCACTTTCGGAAGTTAAATTTTTCGGTATTTTTCAGTCAAATTAATTTCGGTAATTGAAAATGTCCCGATGTTTAAAACTGTTTAAAAGTTATGGAAATTTACAATCTAAATTTTTATAGTTTAATTAAGTTTTGCTTGCAGAATATTTCAATTTTTTTACTGAATTTTTTCGGTATTTTTCATTATTCGTTATTTTTTATTTCATAGCGCAAACTTTGATTCTTATTCGAAAAATGTATGCCATTTTGGTAATTTAAACCAATTTAGATTTCTTTTGAAAAATTTGGAAGGCAAAAGATTGCACTATAAGCTACCGCAAAGAAATTTAGACGAAGTAAATTTCTTCCCACGCTCTCAGAGAAAACTTTTCTTAGTTTTTTTACAGGACATATAGATAGGACAGTTAAGATCTCGAAAGGAAAATATTTGAACATCTTAATCATCACCATGTGTTATTGCGAATTTCAAAGTGGTCTTACTCTTTAGATAAGTCCCCGAATCATTAGAATAAAAAATGATTTATAGAAAAAATATTCACTTTAAACCGAAAAAGGTTGACACCGAAAAAGATTTCGTTTTGACTAGACAAATATTATAAAAATTGAGTGATGTATTATTTAGTTTGAAAGCTGTAATATATTATTTTCCATTTCAAAATATCAGACAAATATTTCTTCAAGGACTCAATTGAATTATGAAAGAAATTACAAAAAATTTTCTTCAAAAAATTGTATCTCTCCAATTTTTTCATATTAAATTGAACATTTTTTTAAACTGCCAAAAGAACGTTAATTTTTAGAAAAACTGAAAAATGTATTTTACGAAAAAGGCCAACTTTAATTTTTCCCGTCAGATTTTTTAGACTAACTGCTATATGAAGGAGATCTGTGAATTTCGATCTCGCTGAACTAAGTAGAAAAATTCAGAAATTTTAAACTTCTGACATTTTATAATCAAGATTTCTGTGAAGCCCGAAGTTAGTAAGTTTTCGAAATTTCATCTGAACTCATCTGTTGGAATAATATTTGATTCAATACCATGCATACTGCAGACATTAAAATTTAGGAGAGTTCTTTAACATTTTAATCTACACAGATATACCTGCAAAATAAATCATTATTCTGACAAACGTATTGAAAATAATTTTTCAGGAATCCGAAAACACTGTTATTTTAAATAATATCCTTCCTTTAATAATGCCTTCCGCATTTTCTCCACAGGTGTTTTAACATATTGTTCACATGCAGGGATGTTTTTCAGGCTATTAACGAGTGTGTTTTCATTGTCCTTGGCTGTAATGTTTTTGTCAGCTGGTGCCGAAAATTCGATAACGAACATGGTTCGCTTCTCGAAGTCAAGGAGAACTATGTCAGGCCTTGAGTGTGTAACAGAAACAATTATCGAGCATATAAAGTTTCAATATATTCGGCACTTTTCATTCTCGACAATTGACTCTATTTCCCTAGGAGCGTTTAGCGGAGCGATTTTAAGGCTAATGCGATAAGAGTGACAGAGATGGTAATAAAGCAATCTTAGTGTCGCTTTGCGCCTTTGGATGTAGGTCGTTCCTGCATGAGTTGGAAAAGTAGATAGTATGTGTCCTAGATGCTCGGGGTATGCATGGCACGCCCTGCAGCTATAATCGGGAATGTCTTGGCTCAAAATGTGGCCACGGTATGTTAAAGTGGAAATGACACCATCTCGACATGCCAAAATGAAACCCTCCGTGCCCGACTTCAATCCGCGTGATTTAAGGAAAGCAAAAATTAGCTCACACGATATTTACTGATCCTCCGCGTTTCTGTGGAAGATGCTGTGCATCCTCTTATCGAGGAGCTGTTCCTGAAAGTTTTTTTTCCTGTGCTTTCTGAATCCAGGCTTTCAGGAGTGACTACTCAAGATAGATATGATTTAATACATTCTGCTCACTCCAGATACTGAAATTAAGTCCGAGAGTTTTCATGGGCGACTCTGTTCTGCATCTAAAATAATCCTGTTGTGAAGACATTCAAGATTCAATATTTCGCGACTACCTTGACGGCGTGAGATGTAGAGTCGCGCAACAGAAGACTTAAGATGCATGCTTTTGTTTATGTGAATAACCTTTCGTGTCCCAATATCAAGGATGCAGATACTTTGTTGCACGCCGACAGTTCGGAAGACCAAATCTGCCAGACGAGCCGTTTATATCTGCTTCGGCGAGTATCCTTTATAGATGTCACATCCTGAATGAAGCTCTGTGGCACACCTAAGTACGTATGAGTCTCTTCAGCGCAAAGGTGTCGTATAGCGCTTCTATCGACGAGCTCAGGGTCTTCAGAGATGCCATTAAGTTTTCCTTGATTCAAATAAACCTTGGCGCATTTGTCTAACCCAAATTCCATTTCTATTTCCTTAGTGTATAGTTCGGCAATCCCTGGAGCTATATGTAGTTGCTCTTTATTTTGAGCATAAGTCTTAAGATCATCAATGGAAAATACATGGGTAACCTTGTGCTTTCGATTTGCAGGTTTGCCGCAAAGGTACCCCTGGGAATGGCGAAGGCCTAGAGATAGTGGCAATAATACGAGGCAAAAGAGGAGTGGGCTCATGGAGTCGCCCTGAAAGACACCTCTTTGTAAAGTGACCTTTTTAGTTGTCACATGATTTTTTCCAGATAAGATAGTAAATCTGGTTTTCCAAAGTTGCATCAATCTCTCTATGCCATCGATAGGTCACGCTGGTAGGATGCTGCATCTTTGCAGACACATCTATCGATAAGCCGATTCTCCCGATATCCTGCTACGCCTTTCTTTGAGGCGCGTTGTTCATAGATTTCTTGCCACACAGGTCCGATTGCCCAAACAATCCTATCATTTAGGATAGCTGTGAATATCTTATACAGAGTGTTCAGACAAGGGATTGTTCTGTAATTCTTTGGGTCGGCTAATTTGCGCATTTTTGGCAGGAGTACTGTGCGCCCTTCCAACAACCACTCTGGCTCTTCCGACTTCAAATATGAGATGAAAATACGGGCCAGATGGTAGTGGGTCGAAGAAAACTGGTTCCATCCTCGGTAGTGGTTGCTGGGCATTCTTCCTCAAATGTTGTTATCAGGGTATTACACAGCTCCTTGAAGCTATTTATGTTCTTTGAGTCCCTAACCGACCTATGAAAAGCACTTGACACTGGTGTGTTCTCTAACAGTTCCTAACTGGGTACTATTCGACGATCGAAAACAGAAATAAAAAGTTGTCAACGACCGAAATTAGTTCTAACCGAGTTCTATCCGACAAACGCAAAATAGAAATCAAATATTATCGAAGACCGAATTAAGTTTCTAGCTGGTTTCTATTTGGTTCGCAAAAGGCATCTGAAATTGGTGTGTGCTCTAACCTGTTCTAACCTGGGTCCTATCCAGCGATCGAGCACAAATAAAAAATTGTCAATGACCGAAGTCAGAAATTAACTAGTCTCTAGCGGGCTTCTAAAAGGCACTTGACACTCGGTGCTTTAACCGGTCCTAACGGGGTACTATCCGGCGATAGAAAACGAGCCGGTAAGATGGCAGTTACACCCGGGGACGAAATTCGGATAGGGGTCGGTTGAGAATCTGTAAGGAATCGAATCCCAATATTGCAGGTTTAGAAACCTGTTAAGTGATGGTTACAATCCGAGGACAAAATCCGTTTAGAGAACGGTTAAGATCCAGGTAAGAATATTATGAGGACCCAGTTAGTAGCCGGTGATGTAGCGGTTACAACCCGGCGTTAATTTCGGTGAAAAACCGGTCATAGCTGGTGAAGAAACAGGTAGGAATATTTTGAAGACCCAGTTACAAGCCGGTTACGTTTCGGTTAGAACCCGGCGACGAATTCCCGTTAGGGACCGTTAAGATTCTTTTAAGCAATTGGTAGGAATATTATGATGAACCGGGGATGAAGTTAGGATAGGGGCCGATTAAGAACCGGTCAGGAATTGGATAAAAAATATTACAGGATGTGGGTAGAAACCAGTTAGTTTCCGGTTCAAACCCGGGAACAAAATCCGGTTCGAGACCGGTTATGGACTGGTAGAAGCCACTTTTAACCGGTTTGTAACCGGTTTCTATCCGACTTAACTAAAATTTTGGGCATGTCTCAGTATCTCGAGAACGTGGGATTTTTCGGCCCTTAACACTCACCATCTCCGAGAAACAAAGATAAACGTTGCGTGTCGGAGACTCGGCTCTGTTACATGCTGCGAAGACCAGCCTTGTGTGAAGCCGAAAATGCACGAGCACGAATCCGAGCTCTCGCGACTTCACGAATGACGATCTAGATAATCCTCAAATTTATTGCGGCTTTGAAATCCCGAATTACTTTAGAATCATCAGACATATTGCGAAGAGGAAAATATCATTTACTGTATGTAAGTATATATAGGAGACAACAATCCTGGATTTAAAATATTTCAAATTTTAGACTGCATATCTTAGCTATATTTTTAGTTTAAAAATAATTTTTAATAAATAAATAACGAATTTTCGACGAAAAAATTAAAGTTTCAGCCTAAGAAATAACTAAAAAAATAGATTATTTAACTGAAAATTATAGTCTATACTTCCAGGTGAGAAGGCATGTATTAAAAAGTATTAAAAAATTTAATTCATCCAGTGGTAACGTCAGAAATATTGAATACTTCTGGATCCCGTTTTTGTCCTCTCGTTTTGAGTCTCCACAGCAGTTAAAGTTATCTCTTTAATTTAATCCCTTCCTGAACCTAGTACCGAAAACCTTTTTTTGAATACCGCAATGCAACCGAGAAGTAGAAAACTTTTAATCAGAAGATTCTTTAGAAAACTAAATTTTTGAATTTTTATCATGATTTTATCTTTTTGTAATTGATAATATTTGAACAAAGCTCCAATCGGCTTAAAAGGGATTAGAATCTCAATATTTTCACCATCTGATGAGGATTAAAAAAGGGACAGAAATGGAATTCTTAGGGATTCAAAAAAAAAATTTGACAAAAAAAACGCCAATTTTCAACCAAAGGAATGAATTTTACACAAAAGCATATGAATTTTCAAACCAGAAGAATAATTCGCCATCAAATAAGATAAATTTTCAATTAAAAAGACAATTTTTCAGGAAAAAAAATTTCAACAAAATTGTTCAATTTCCATATTTTGAAACCATTTTCGAAAAATTAATTACTTACATTATCTTAAAACATAATAAAAAATAGGTAAAAAAATGTTTCTACCAAATTGGCATTGTTTTCTCATCAATTGCACTTTGTTGAAATAAAATAATATTTCAAGAATACTGCAATATTTATCAATAGTTATTCATGAAATAAAATTTTAATTTAAAATTAAGTAATTCCTGTAATTTTACTGCTGACATATTATTCAAAGAATCCTGCTTTCAATTGTCAAACTGCGTACCTACACTGTAAAAAAGTTGGTGTAAATTTACATCTGTAACAGCATCAACTATTGTCGCCACTTCTTCGTATAGGCATGGGCCTTAGCAACACCCCCAGTAATTTCAAACAACGAGCAGCTTCGACTCGATTGAGGACTTTACGGATTCTGTTCGCAGCCGAGGCAACGACCATCAGAAGCCGAGACTACCAAGGTATCTACGGAACCTTGATAAAAGATCTGACGATCTGCGCATACAAGAGATTCAACAGCATAGCAGCCGGACGTCTACGGCCGTCGAAGTGTCCATGTCATCAGAAGATTTGAGGGTAGTTTTGAACAGTGAAACCACGGATCCACTAGTGCTGAGCCTGAGCAAATTACAATTATTCGAGGATGTGCAATGTACCATGAGAGCCGACATGAGGATTTTGAAGAAGGAAAATTTAAAAAGTGCCAAAGAGACAAGAGATCTCGCTAGGATCAGCAAATACCGTCTAACAGAGGACGAATCCATTTAAGAACTTAAATCTTCGGACGAGGAAGTAGCACCTGAACCAGCTAAAATAACTATTCGGTCCGCTCCCCTAGTGACGAATTCATTAGAAAATGGCATGTGCCAACCAACGCCACTCTCACATAACAATATGCCGCGAAGCGAGCTGATAAGCAGTGTAACGTCAATGCATGTAAGAGGAACCTTTGAGCCCAGTAAACAATCACTGCATTCCTTAACAGCCGATACGAGCCGGTTGTATGTATTCTCGCACAACAATGGATAGAGCTGTTTCGCAGCAGCGAGGCAACCGTCGAATTTGAGCCAGAGGCCTATATCCGTGCACGACGCTACACAGAGATGCAACACAAAAGAAAGACAACACTAAAATTCCTTCACTCACACAAGTGCATGTCATGTGACAACACCCGATCATGGCTCAACACAGAGAGGCAACATAGCAGCGAGGAAACGAGTAGCAATAGAAAACTTTGAACTTCTCTCTCAGGCAAATGAGATTATCCGCACGGTAGAAGTTCTCAACGGACACGATGACGTTGGTGTGCACGACTTCGTCAATACTGTTAAGTGTGCGATGCTCAGATGCTTTCAACCGAATCTACTACAAGATTACATTATAACCGAATAAATTATTGGGAATTCTAAAAGAGCAATTAGACATTGTTCTACAAATAGCTATGATGATCTATACAGTGCCCTTAGGACGAATTTAGCAACCGCAACTACTCTGGCAACTTGTAGAAGCAGATTAGAAGTTATACGGAAAAATCATGATACTGTGCAAAATTATAATCAAAGATTTAGAAGTGTCTATAACGAGTTAAATTATACAATTTAGTCAGAATACTCTTCCAGAACAAGACGCTAGTGATCAAGTACGATCTTTAAAACCAAGATCTTTGAAAGAAACCCTGCAGGAGGGTCTTAAAGCAGAAGTGTGGTGTAGAGAACGTCTCCGTACAAAAGTCTTGTCGCGGTGCCTCGAGCGCCACAATCTCACAACAACAGACTGCCGATAAAAAGCACGGGACCGCCCACAGCACGAAATCAGCAGCCACAAATGCGGAACCAACCCTCCGACGGTCTTAATCATGGATTGCCCTTACAGCAAAGAATTCAAATGACCAGTAACTATTGTAACAAACCAGGCAACTTTGAGAGACAATGCTCAACCAAACTTAGGCAACAGGGTTTTCACAACAGAGCGAACCAGAAAATACCAGCGGGAGTAAGGAATATTCTAGATATGTAGGATCCACAAAATCCGTTAGAATGTTACGGAGTAACAGAGGAAAAGCAAAACCAGATAGAAAACTACGAGGAATCTTCAGAGTTTCAGGAATTAGCTGACGATTATAGTCCATACATGGAAGTCACTTAGACGGAACTTCCTACATATCTGATAAATCTGATAAAGAAATCGGAATTCCCAGCAGAAAATGCACAATTTGATATGAAAAAACGTTTTTCCGTGGGGAGAGATATACATCATTCAAATCAAGCTGTGAGAATACCGTATTCAGGAAAACTGCATTTCTTCCATATCATTGATGACGATTTCCTCTTACCAGGGGAAGGTATCAGCGATCTGCCTTTTTCTAACGCGTTTGTAGATACCATTTAACTAAGCACTTCCTTTACGTAGACAATGAAAAGTGAATCCTTCATGAGGTCGGTACATATTTACGTGGTAATACAGCACAAATACTCGGATAAAAGTAATTAACAAATATCAAGACATTTACATAGAAAATGACAAATTAGTCCCTGACGCCGTTTACAAAATAGAAATCAAGAGTTAGGTGTACTCCTGTACAATTATGACAAATACCCGTTGATAATACCACAAAAAGTCGAGTACGAAGCAATAGAGAAAATTAAAGAAACGAATAAAATGAGCGCTACTTCAGAGGAAAAAAACAGGTTAAAAGGATTCAAGATTACTTAAGCAAGAGTAGATTGAAGCACGTAAAAGATCCCTCTTCACGATTGTTAAAATAGAGATTACGTTTGGAGGAATATCGTTACAGTGTCGAACATGTAAAAGGAAAAGAAAATAAAGCCGCAGATTGTCTATCTAGACTATTTCCATATGAACAAGAACAAGATTCTCTACAAAATACACCAGAAGAAGTTGAGCTGGACACGCCTGTCAGCCATTACGAGAAAATGTCCAAGGATATCTTCGATCCAGTAACATTGATACTATCAGGGCATGAATACATCCTCAGCATACAAGATATGCTTACAAAATATTTGATCTTAATACCTCTTAAGAACATGGAATTGGCAAGCACTATAGAAGGTTTATTTGATCATTACATATACCTATTCGGTGCATTTAAGAATTTCCTAACAGACCAAGGACAAAATATCATATCCGAACTGGTACAGAACTTTAAAAACCTGCTTAGGATTAAACATATTTAAACTACAGTTTATCATCTACAAAGCAACGGAGCCCTCGAGAGAGCCCACTCGACGATCAGGAATTTATTAAAAACAAGCATCAGGGACCATAACACAGGATGGGATCAAAACCTGAAAATAAGCTGCATGGAATACAACAGTATGAAGCACATCGGTACAGGATACTCACTCTTCCAACTGACCTTTGTAAGAGAGGCCAATTTGCCCTCGATGCTAAGCACAACAGCTAACGTCAAGTATGAAGAACTACTTGAACTATGGAAGCGTCGACATGAAAACTACCTCAAGAAGGCTAAGGAAAAAATAGAAACACAGAAGTTCAAGAATAAAAAACTGCAACACTCGAAAATTGCCATACCGCAGGAAATCTATGAACCCGGAGATCTTGTCAAACTTATTACCAACCATCAAGATAGCAATTCTCCCCTTCACGGAAAGGACCAGCAGAAATTTTAGAGAAACAAGAAAACAACAACTACACTGTACTTTTTAGCGAAAAGTGGACTAGGATACACGCCAATCAACTTATGCCTTATTACCAATAATTTTGCAGATGAATTTGGCACTATTCGTCATGTTACTACTAAGTGTAGTCGATGCGGAAGTCACTACACGTGTCCTGGTCGGAGTAATTATCTATTCAGAAGAGCTGGGACAAGCTAATCTGTATCACGAAACTTGGAACCTCATACTTGGAGTGAGTACAGATAATATAGAAGAACGATTTGTCTCATTGCGAAAAATGTATGCGATTGCATCACACCTCCTCTGCAATGAATGCCCTGAAGAATGTGTGCTCAAACTGATCAATTCGGGTATAGAACGTTTGAAGATTAAGAAAAATCTGCTGGATCAGCTTTTAGATAGAACCCGTGTTAAGAGAGGATTTTTCAACTTTGTAAGAGACATTCCAAAAACGTTTTTTGGAACTCTCAGTTCACAGGATATGAACTACATTAATAAGGATCTTCATGAATTGTTTAGCAATCATAAAATATTGTCACAAAGCATATCCAATCAAACTAGAATCATGAAACTCTTATTAAACTTAGCGTCTAATGATTTTAAGACTCTCCAATTGCATACTCAGGAAATAGTTAACTGCCTAAACCAGCTGGCGAACGGAACAAACCGAAACACCCAAAGTATCACGATTTCAAATCAAATGACGGTTTGCATGATGATAATCAATGAGTTGAGTGAAGATATCAACTTATCATTAGAAGCGATAAATGATGGGAAAAGAGGAATAATTCACCCTCAAATTCTAACACCAGGAATCATAATAAGTGAAATGAAAAAGTTCGAAGATAAATTCAATACTAAATAAAATATCTCTTTGTATAAGTTCCACTTGCAACATATTATGAAAATCTCAACGATTAACGTGCCTATCTCAACGAATAGATTTATCTACATCATTCATATTCCTATCCCAGAAACAGAAACTTACGAAATTAAACATGTTATACCTATTCCTAACCAAATCCGTTCGGTCTTCCTAGCAATAATTCAAGACTACGAATACTTGCTAATGGGACAAAGACATATAACATACGTACCGACTAACAGAATATATTTCGATAATTGTAAATACTACGGAAAAATGAAAATGTGAAAACAAATCCAACCCACTCACTTGATGACAGAAACGCAGAGTTCTGAAAATAGCATATTAAGAACGAAAGTGAAAAGTATCAGTGACGAATGTAAACATTCCTCCTTTAAAATTATTAACATTGATTCTATACAACTTACGGGCGAATATATTTTGATCCTCCATGAGCCAATTGATGTTGACGTGATGTGTGAATCGGGACACGACAAAATTAAAATTCAGGGTCAAACGAAAATTGTAAGCAAAGACAAATGTTTTTTTTTTTTGAATATTTGAATATTGTATATAAATTAAGTCCAACGAATTCTCTTGTCAAAGAAATTAACTATAGAAAGAACTTATCGCTACCATATACTGATGATCAACTAGATTCTATAACAGATAAGTTAATATCGCTAACTCAGGAAATTAGGTCCTTTAATTTAATCAATCTAAAGCAATCGGTCCATGACATCGAGAACGCAGTAGAAAAAGTCAGTAGGGACAGACGAACACGTACCTGGAGTGAACATGCGACTAATTGAGTACACTACCTACTGTCTGTTTCAAAAATCCTGGCCCCTCTACAAATCATTGAATTACTCAGTAAAAAAAACGCTTTTAAAAATGAAAAACATGTTGTTAATCCCCATTTCATTACGAATAAGTACAGTATTATTTGACCGCGATATGTCCATAACTTTTGATGCAGAATTGCAAAGAAGGTGAAAAAATGTGGTTAAAAGCACCTTTTATAGGTTGGTCAACTTTCAACCGTCGTATTTTGTGACAAAATGCACGAGTTATTTTGAAAAAATCGATTAGTTAGCGAAGGATGCTAACTCAGCTTCTAATCAAGCTGGACGGCTCTACTGAGGCTTCAAATTTTTCAAAAAAATCAACAAATTCAATAGTGGGTTTTTTAAAACAGACAAATAAATGAATAACTCGCTATCGCGCATTATGTTTTTCGTTTTTTTACTGCAGGCACAAAAGAAGTAGATAATAGTCTCAGCAGGTTTCCAGGGTATCTATGTCCTGCTTGGTCCTTCGCCTCATAAAGGGTGTCAGATGTCTGTAAACAGAAATTTAGGAAGTCGTGGTGAAATCCAAAGGCGTAGGCATTTTTCTTACCCTTTCAAAGGTATGGACAATGAATAGGTAAATTTTTCAAGTTATATTTATAAGGATATTTAAACATGTAGATTGCAAAATTTTTTGGCGACACATTTTTATTTTCTTGAAAGCTTTGTTTACGTGCGATAATCCAGGAATCAACGCAATTCTATAATCACCTGTTTCTCAAAAAGAACTTTTGTACTGAAGTAAAACATCCTACTTATTACAGGAGTAGAGATCAGGAAAATCAAGAAGGTCAGTTTGATTTTAAAC
>JAAAKG020056461.1:0-18077 GCA_010014905.2 Druon quercuslanigerum | reverse complement strand
ATTGATAGTGTAGGATTCTGGAAAAGACTAATTTTTGACAAGGTAATGTCTATGTGGTACATAAGGGTTGCTTTTTAGCGATAAGGCTTTGAAGCCGAAAATTCGAATTTAGTATTTTCGAAGAGCCAAAAAATCAGAGACTCTATTGACACTGCAAAATTCTAAAAAAGATTATTTTTGACAAATTAATGTCTACGTGGTACAGAGGGGTTGCTTTTTATCATTAAGGGTTAAAGCCACAAAATGGTAGTGGGTATTTTCGAGGAGCCAAAAAATCACAGACTCTACTGACAGTGTAAAATTCTAAAAAAAGATTATTTTTTGACAAAGTGATGTCTGCGTGGTACAGGGGGGTTGCTTTTTATCATTAACGTTTGAAGCTAAAAAAACGGAGCTGGTATTTTCAAAGAGCATAAAAATCAGAGATTCTATTGATAGTGCAGGATTCTGGAAAAGACTGTTTTTTGACAAGGTAATGTCTATGTGGTACATAAGTGTTTCTTTTGATTGTAAGGGTAGAAGGCAAAAAAACGAAGTGGGTATTTTTGAGGAACTTAAAAATCAGAGATTGTATTGATAGTGTAGGATTCTGGGAAAGACTATGTTTTGACAAGGTAGTGTCTCTGTAGTATATATGGGTTGCCTTTTAACGATAAGGGTTGAAGCCAAAAATTCGAAGTTGGTATATTCGAAGAGCCGAAAAATCAGAGACTCTATTGACAGTGCAAAATTCTGAAACAGATTATTTTTTGACAAAGTAATGTCTACGTGGTACAGAGGGGTTGCTTTTTATCGTTAAGGCTGATTTAATGGCAAGCTAGCGGCGTCTTGTTTTCTCGAAAACTAATAGAGAAAACAAATTTTTTTTTTAAATAGCAAAAAAATATCAAAAAAATATGCATTATATGGGATGTTGTTTTTCGTTAGTGGCGCCGCTGAGTTTTCTCACCTCCGGTAATAAGAATTCCTACTATCAGACAAAATTTCTTTAGTCCGATCATCTTGAGTTCATTCTGGCTGAAAATAATAGAAACATTAATATATTAATATACCGGACAAAATTCGTTCCTTATCAATTTTACCAAAAGAAGGAAGCTTCTTGACCTGGGAAAATTAAATGTTCACGTTAGCGAAGTCAATTTTTCAAAATGAGCAATTTATTTAGAAGTAATATTTGACCATTAATTAACCTGAAAACTTCATGTACACGTAATGGTAAATAAAGATAAAATAGCTTTTTGGCCTATATAGGGTGTCCTCGACTCAAGTTTTCGGACATAAATAGCTTTGTAATATGAAAATAAGAAAAAGAAATCGAAAATTTCCTGTGAAAAAATCAATTAAAGTTTTAGTTTTTGAGTTAAAAAATATTTAGGCTGGAACAATCAGGAGCGCTGTTTAAATTGACGTGCGTACGCGAGCGCGAGCCCAACGCAGGGCTATTGAGAAGAGTGCCGTGGTGGGGCTAGTCAAGGAAGAACTGCGGCCACTACACAAAGTTGGACACACGCGCACGATTGCACGACTATTTATATCGCGATCCTGATTCATCAAGCCTAATTATTGTATAACTCAAAAACTGAAACGGTAAATGATTTTTGGACAATATATTTTCGTTCGTAGATGCGGAATCGGAAACTCAGGATTATTAACTGATTATATGCAATCATAATCATACTTGCAATAGCATGCGCATCAGAGATCTTGTTGCCAATGACGGAATAATTCCCTGACATTACACGAAATCAAATTTATATAGGCGCATTATTTTGATTTTAAATTGTTAAAATTTGTGCAGCCAACTTCATCCTCAAGAAAGTACCCCCTGTGTGGCAAGCGAAATCGCAGGGACCGCAAAATGTTTTGCCAGCCAGTTCCGTCATTCTCCAAAATCATTTTTATATGAGTGCAATATTTTCACCTTAATTTGTTCAAATTTTTACAACAAACTTTTAACCTAAAAACTACTTTCTGTGCGGCAAACATCATGGCGGAGAAGCGACATTTTTCGCTGGAGCCAACAGTAACGAAAAATAAAGTACTCAAAATTAAATTTTTAATTTACATGCTTCTCATTCATGTTATTTATTCACAAAAAGTGTATTTGTTATTCTTACTCTTCAAGGCAAGGCAACCGCCCTTATCTACCCTCTAGCTTTCCATTTGTTGAAGTGTAGAACATGCTTTATTTATGATTCTTTGAATACATTTGGATTTGCGAAATTCTTTTAAATTCTTTCTTTTTATTTTAAGCTGCGTTTAATTCATTTGAATCATTTGAATTCTATTAATTGTTTAGAATTCTTTGCAATCTTTTCATTTCATTTCGTGGTTTTAAATTTTTGACTTCTTCAAATTTAAAAATCAAGTATTGCTTAGCATTAATATTAAAAATTTTAAATTGGGAATATTTCATTTGACTTTTTTGAATAGATTGGATTTCTAGATTACTTTTGAATACCTTCAAATTTGCTTAATTCTTTTCAATACGTTTAAAATGCTTTAAATTGTAAATCAAGAATCAATTGTTAATTAACAAAAACTGAAGTATTGAAAAGTAAATTTATAATTTACATTTTTCAAATTTATTTTATTTGTTCACAAAATATACAATAATTATTTTTTCTCGCAATGAAAAGGCAACCGCCCTTATACACCCTCTAGCTTTCCATTTTTTAAAGTGTAGAACATATTTTATTTATGATTCTTTGAATAATTTTGGTTTTTATGAATTCTTTTAAATTATTTCTATTCTTTCCAGCTGTTTTGAATTCCTAGTACTCATTTGCATTCTGTGCATTCTTTAGAATTATTTGCAATATTTGCATTGATTTCGTGGCTCGAATTTTTTGAATTCTTTAATTTCTAAAATTACGTATTGCATAACATTAATATCATCAACTTAAAATTAGGAAGATTTCCTTTGAGTTTATTAAAAACATTCGGATTCTTTTAATCTTTGGAATTTGTTTAAATTCTTCTGAATTCTTTTGACATCCTTCAAATTCTTTGAACAAAGTTGGATTCTTCTAAATTCTTTTGTGTTCGTTTGTATTCTTTTAAATATTCGGATTAATTTTAAATCCATTTTAATTCTTTTGGATTATTTTAAAATCTTTCAATACATTTGGATTCTATGAATTCTTCTCCAATATCCAGCAAACAATGGCCAGACATGAGTAGGACTTTGTCAATATCCGGCACATAAAGCCAAGATTGAGCAGCAATGTGTAAATATCCGGCCAACGAACACAGGACGAGAGCAGAACTTAGACAATATCCACCAAATGAATTCAAGACTTGAACGGGACATAATCAATATCCTAACCATAAAGAAAAGACATTAGCACGAGTTGGTCAATATCCGACCAATGAACACAAAACATGCCCAGGACTTTTTTGTCAATATCTGGCCAACGAAGGCAAGACATGAGCAGGACTTAGTCAATATCATGTAATTAGGGCAAGCCACAAGCAAGAGTTAGTCAATATTCAGCCAATAAAGGCAAAACATGAGCAGGAATCAGTTAATATCCGAGTAATGAAGGCATGACATGAGAAGGGCTTACTCAATATCGGGCCTATGAAGGCAAGACATGAGAATGACTTAGTCAATTTCCGGCCAATTAAGGCAAGACATTAGCAGGATATTGTCAATATCCGACAATGAATGTCAGACGTCAGCAGGATGTTCTCAACATCCAGTCAATAAATGCATGACATCAGCAGGTCTTAGTCAATATCCGGCCAATAAAGACATTACATGAGGAAGAGTATGTCAATATCCAACCAATGACAGCAAGACATGATCAGGACTAAGTGAACATGCGTCCAATGAAGGCAAGATATGAGCAAGACTTGGGCAATATCCTTCCAATAAAGGAGAACATGAGAATTCCTTTAACAATTTTCAGTCAATAAAGGCAAGACATGTCCAGGACTTCGTGAATACCCTGCCAATGAAAGCAAGAAATGAGCAGGAAGTAGATAACTTCCGGCCGATTAAGGAAAGGCATGCACAGGACATAGTGAATATCCGATAATAAAGTGAGCCATGTGAGAAAGTTATTTAATATCCAACCAATGAAGGTAACACATGAGCTGGACTTTGTCACTATTCGATCAATGAATGCGAGATGTGAGCAATGCTTGGACAATATCCTACCAATAAAGAAGATGATCAGAATGACTTAGTCAATTTCTGGTCAATCAAGGAAAGTGATCAAAAGGATGTTCTCAATATCAGACAATGAATGAAAGACATAAGCAATATGTTCTCAGTAGCCAGCGAATCAAGGCATGACATCAGCAGGCCTTAGTCAATATCCGGCCAATAAAGTTAAGATATGAGCCAAACTTAGTCAATATCCGGCTATTGAGGATCAGACATCAGCAGAACTTTGTAAATATCCGTTAAGTAAAGGCAAGATATGAGAAAGAATTTGTTAATATCCAACCAATGACGGCAAGATATTATCAGGAATTAGTTAATATCCGGCCAATGAAGGCAAGACATCAGTAGATGTTCTTAATATCCAGACAATTAAGGCATGACGTCAGCAGGACCTCTTCAATATTCGGCTAAAGAAGACAAAACATAAGCAGCACTTAGTTACTGTCTGGCCAATGAAGGCAAGACGTGAGCAGACTTTGTAAATATTCGACTAGTGAAGGAAAGACATGCGCAGGACATAGTAAATATCCGATAATAAAAGCGAGCCATGAGAAAGAGTTATTCAATATCCATCCAATGAAGGTAATACGCGAGCAGGACCTTTTCACTATCCGTCCAATGAATGCAAGACGTAAGCAAGACTTTGTCAATATCATTTTAATGACGGGAAGACATTAACAGGATATTCTCAATATTCAGAAAATCAAGGCATGACATTAGCAGAACTTTGTAAATATCCTGGCAATAAAGGCAAGACGTCAGCAGGATGTTGTCAATATCCGACAATGAATGTCAGACAAACGCAGGATGTTCTCAATATCCAGGCAATCAAGGCCTGATATGGGCAGGTCTTAGTCAATATCCGGCCAATAATAGCAAGACATGAGCAGAACCTAGTCAATATACGGCCAATAAATGCGAGACGTAAGCAGGACTCGGTCAATATTCGGCCAATGAAGGCAAGACATGAGTAAGCGTTTGTCAATATCCGAACAATGAAGGCAAAACATCGGCAGAACTTACTCAATATCCGGTCAATGAGGGCAAGACATGAGCAAGAGTATGTCAATAACCAGCCAATAAAGACACGACATGAGCAAGAGTTTGTCAATATCCGGCCAATGAACACAAGACGTGGGCAGGACTTTGTCAATATCCGGTCAATGAAGGCAAGACATGAGCAAGAGTTTGTCAATTTGCTGAAAATGAAGGGAAGGCAAAGCAAGAGTTTGTCCATATCCAGCTATTAAAGGCATGACATGAGCAGGACTTATTCCATATCGGTCAAAAAAGGCAAGACATCAGCAGAATGAAGTAAATATGTGGTCAATGAAGGCAGTCCGTGAGCAAGAGTTTGTCGATAACCAGCTAATGAAGGCAAGACGCGAGAAAGAGTTTTTCAATATCCAGCCAATGAAGGCAAGGCATGAGCAGAAATTATTCCCTATCGGGCCAATAAAGGCAAGACGTGAGTAGGACTTAGTAAATATCCAACCACTAAAGGCAAGACATGAGCAGGAAGTAGTCACTATTCGGGCAATGAAAGCATGACGTAAGCAGGACTTAGTCAATATCAAGCCAATAAACGCATGACGTCAGCAGGACTTACACAATATCCGGTTCATGAAAACATGACATGACCAGGAGTTTTTTTAACATTCTGCTAAAGAAGGCAAGAGATGAGAAAGTGTTTGTTAATATCCGACCAATAAAGGGAGGACAGGAGCAAGAGTTTGTTAACATCCTGGCCATCAGCAAAAGATATAAGCAAGAGTTTGTGAATAACCAGCTAATGAAGGAGAAACATGAGGAAAAGTTTGTTAGTATCAAAGCAATTAAGGCAAGACATCAGCAGGACTTACTCAATATCCGGTGAATGAAGGCGAGCCGTGAGCAAGAGCTTGTCAATATGCAGACAATGATGGCACGACATGGGCAGGACATAATCAATGTCCGGCCAATGAAAACAAGACATGAGAAAGAGTTTGTTAATATCCGGCCAATGAATGCAAAGTATGGCCAGGAATTTGTAAATATCCGGCCAGTAAGCACAAGACGTGGGCAGGACTTGATTAGTATCCGGTCAATGGTGGCAAGGCATGAGCAAGAGTTTGTCAGTATCCAGACAATAAAGGCAAGACATGGGCAGGACTTATTAAATATCCGGTGAATGAACGCACGCCGCTAGCAAGAGTTTGTCAATATTCGGCCACTAAAGGCAAGAGATAACCAGGACTTGGTCAATATCCGGTCAACAATGGCAAGACACGAGCAAGCGTTTGTCAACATCCAGTCAATAAAAACAAAACATGGGCAGGACTTACTCAATATCCGGTTTGTCAGACAGGAGCAAGTGATTGTCAATATGCTGCCTATGAAGGCAAGGCATAACAAAAGTTTGTCCATATCCGTCTATTGGAGAAAAGGCATGAGCTGGAATTCGTCAATATCCGCTCAATTAGTGCAAAACATGAAACAGAGTTTGTTAGTATCCAGCCAATGAAGGCAAGACATGAGCAGCACTTAATGAGTATCCAATGAATAAAGGCACGACGCTAGCAAGAGTTCGTCAATATCCAGCCGTTGAAGGCGCGACATAAAAACGAGTTTTTAAATATTCAGCCAATAAAGAGCAAGACATAAGCAAGAGTTTGTCAATATCCGGCAAAGGAAGGCAAGACATAAGCAAGAATTTGTCAAAACCCAGCCAATGAAGGCAAGACATCAGCAGGACTCAATAAATATCAGGCTAACAAACGCGAGACAGGTGCAAGAGTTTGTTAATATCCTGCCAATGAAGGAAAGGATTGAGCAAGGGTTTGTTCATATCCGGCCACTGGAGGCAAGGTATGGGCTAGAATTGGTAAATATCCGCCGAATCAGTGCAAGACATGAGCAAGAATTAGTCAATATCCGGCCGATGAACGCAACGTGGGCAGGACTTGATCTATATTCGGTCAATGAAGACAGGACTTTAGCAAGAGTTTGACAATATCCTACCAATCAAGGCAAGACATGCGGAAGAGTTTGTCAATATCCGACCATTGAAGACAAGGCATGAGCTGCACATGGTCAACATCCGGACAATCAATGCCAGAAATCAGCTGGAATTGGTGAATATCCGGAGAATCAATGCAAAACATGAGCAAGTGTTCAATATCTAGCCAATTAAGGCAACAGTTCAGCAGCACTTACTCAATATCCAGCCGAAGAAGGGAAGACATCAGCAGGATTTAGTCAATATCCACCCAATGAAGGCAAGACGTGAGCAGAACTTATTCTATTTCCGGCCAATGAAGGCAAGAGATGATCAGGACTAACACCATTTCCGGCCAATGAAGGCAAGGCATAAGCAGGATTTATTTCAGTTTTTTTATTATCTATGCAGTGAAGCCAAGAAACGTGCAGGGCTTACTAAATATCCGATAATTAGGAAAAGCCACGAGAAAGTGTAAGTCAATATTCAGCCAGTGAACGCAAGGTATGACGAGAAATTAATAAATATCCAAAAAATGTAGGTACGACGTGATCAGGAGTTAGTCAACATGCTGCCAATGAAGGCAAGGTATGTTATGTGCAGGTGTCATTCAATAACCTATAATAAAAGCGAATTATGAGCAAGAGTTATTCAATATTCGGCTAATGGAGACACCAGATGAGTACGACTTAGTGAATATTCGACCCACGAAGGCAAGGAATGAGCAAGAGTTTGTCCATATCCGGACATTCAAGGTAAGACATGAGCTAGACTTGATCAATATCTGACCAATCATTGCAAGACATGAGCAAGAGATTTTCAATATTTAGACAATGAAGCGAAGATATGTGCAGGGCTTCGTATATATCCGATAATTAAGGCAAGCCATGAGAAAGTGTTAGTCAATATTTAGGCAATGAAGGCAAGGCATGACAAGGAATTAGTAAATATTCGAAAAATAAAGGTGCGACAAGATCAGGAGTTAGTCCATGTGCGGCCAATAAAGGCAAAATATGAGCTGCACTTGGTCAATAGACGACTAATCAGCGCAAGACGTAAGCAAGAGTTTGTCAATATCTGGCGAATCAATGCAAGACATGAGCAAGAGTTGTTTAATATGCGGACAATGAAGACAAGAGTCAAGCAAGAGTCTGTAAATATGCAGCCAATGAAGGGCAAGATATAAGCAAGACTTTATTAATATCCAGCCAATTAAGGCAAAATATCAGCAAGACTTTGTCAATATACAGCCAATGGAGGCAAGATATCAGCAGAACTTAGTCAATATCCAGTCAGTGAAAGCAACACATAAGCAAAACTTTGTTAATATCCACCGAATGAGGGCAAGACATGAGCAGGACATATTCCATTTCTGGAAAATGAAGGCAAAACATGAGCAAGAGTTTGTCAATATCGAGTCATTGACAGCAATACATGGGCAACAGTCTATCAATATCAAGACGATGAAGGCAAGACATCAGCAGGATTAGGAAAATATCCGCTGAACGAAGAAAGACATGGGCAAGGTTTTGTCAATATCCAGGCAATGGAGGCAAGATATGAGCAAGATTTTGTCAATATTCGGTCAATGAAGGAGAGACATGTGCAAGACTTAGTCAATATCCGATAATTAAGATAAGCCACGAGCAACTGTTAGTCAATATTCATAAAATGATGGCAGGGTATAACCAGAGCTTAGTTAATATCCCGAGAATGAAGGTAAGTGATGATCAGCAGTTAGTCAAAATCCGGAAAATGAAGGCAAGGTATCTGCAGGACCTATATAATGACCGGCCATTGAATGCAATACATCACCACGGTGTAGTCAATATCTAGCCAATGAAGGCATTACATCAGAAGGACTTAGTCAATATCAAGCCAATAAAGGCATGACGTCAGTAGGACTTAAACAATATCAGACTACGAATGCAAGACATTAGCAGGATGTTGTCAGTATCCGGTCAATGGAGGCAAGACATGAGAAGTGCTTAGTCAATATCTGCTCGATAAACAAAGACATGAGCAAGAGTTCGTCAATAACCCGTCAATGATTTTCTGGCGATTAGACAGTGAAAGATTTTTTTTACGAGGGCACGGTGTAACGGATTCGGTGCGACTGATTTTCAAAAATTCATTTACGTTTACTCCGGAATAAAATTTTGGTGAGTCTGCCACAATTGCTTCAAACGATTAGGGAATCAAAAGAAAGCAATCCCGATTAGCGAACCAACAGTTTGTATGAAAACAAACCAATTCTACGGAATTGACAAGAATAAAGACTCCAAAGGATCCACGGACTTTTGTTAACAGAAAAGTAACGAATAATTGTTAAAATTAGCGTTTAAATTGAGTAGACCCTATCCTACGTAAAACAATTATTTCGAGAAATTCACCAGAAAATTCAACTACAGTAAAAGTAGCGGACACGTCAGCCAAGCCGATCGGCGTTTCAGATAGCCGTGCGCGCAGCTCTACGGACTTCGGCACGACTATTGTACGAACAAAATCACTGTAATTTTTGTTAGAAGGGGACAAACGAGAAACGATTACAAGTTTACCGTTTGGTGAGGTAGAACTCTTGAGATTCGGGTGTGGCATACTCCACGTGCTGGCGAGCCCTACCACTCATCAACAAATTAAAATTTTTACTTTGTAATCAAGAGATTGTTGTAGCACGATCTGTTGCATTATACTGTATTAAAACGTACAAAACTCACGAGTTTTGGAAAAAAACATAAACTGGACAAAAGCCAGTATAGGGATTATAGAAACCCAAAAACTTGTTTTTATACTGATTCAAGTAGCGAATATTCTGATTGTAATAAAATGGCTGACACACAACCTAACATCACGGAATCCTCCGACCTAAAGCTAATCCTCTCTTAACTCTAAACCTTCTCGCTAAACACTACAGCATTAATAAAGGAAAATCAGAACAGGCAATTAGAAATCCAGAAATTAGCATCTAATATAGGGCTTACCGAGAAAATAGTAACAGAAACAGAAAAGGACGACGTCATATCGGAAGACGAAAATTCACGCGAAACGCGACTCGAAAGAAATAAAGAACTATTGAAAGAAAGCCTTAGGAGAACACAGGAGGAACAACTAGAGCTCGAAGACACAATTTCTGCAAAAGAAATCCTGGGCACTATCGACATATTAAACGGTCCATATGATATAGGCGTAGAAGATGTTATAAAGCAGGTTCAAAAGGTAAAAGCACAAGATACACAACCCGGTTTTCTGTTAGATTTTGTAAAGGCACAAAAAGTAACTAGGTTTGCAAAATATGCTATAAGATTCATTTCAATGAAAACCTATGAATACCTATTCGAGGCGTTACGACAAAACCTAAAACAAACAAGTTCCATACTCTCCTTAAAAAGCAAAATAGAATCATGCAAACAGGGGCACACGGAAACCATATAAAACTTTTCGGCTCGATTTAGTCAAATCATGAATAAAATTAACTACGCGGCACAAGGACAATATACAAAATCATCAGAACGAAAGATAAAAATAAAAATGAAAGAACAAGAAGGAACAAATAGGTACCTGTTAAACCTAAAACGTAAAATCGGTCTACAAGTTAGACCCCTAAAACCAAAAACGATAGCAGAAGCTGAAAGTTATGCAGCAGAGACGGAAATGTGGTTACGAGAATCGCAACCAACCAGACCCCTGCTACCTCCTTGACCTACGCCAAGGAAAATGATGAGACCAAACCCTCCAACAAGACCATTTGCAAATACTACAGGATTTAAACCTGTACAGAACCCGCAACAATTCGACAAAACCAAAATGAATTGTCATAAATGCGGTAAGCTCGGACAAGTTCAAAATCCAGATTCTTTAGAGATAACCCTACCGGAAGAACTATATTCAACATAAATGACTACAAAGGAATGGAAAGAACAAAACCACTATCAAAACTCAGCAGAATCTCAGCAATTTGCGAAGAATGATTCGCCGTCCAAAGACGAAGATCTGGACGAGAATACAAACTACTATTAGGTACCGGAGCCGCGATAAACTTAATAAAAGAAGATCTAATTCCTAATGTTCTCAAATTTAAATTTATTAAACAATTTTTGATGGGTAATGACGAACACCTATCAGTGGAAGCATGTTATATGAATTATTTCAATAAAAAACATCTGTTCCATGTAGTCAGGTCAGACTTCCCGAGCATAGAAGAGGGTATAATCGGCCAAACTTAAACTTAAATAAAAGAAGAACTTACACACGAAGTAAAACGGCAACCACTTGTAAAATCCAAGTGAAAGAAGAAGACCAAGATGTTTGGATCGAAAATCACGAAGCAATCCCAGATGGACTTTATGCTATTAGAAGACAAGACAAAAAATTTTCATACCTTAATTATCAATCCAAACCGATTAAAGTTCTAGATACAATCAACTACGATAGGGTAATGAGCTAACGCTTGCGTCCGATCGGTTCGAAAACAAATGTCTGACTGTATGACGCACATGAGAAACACCAACAACTAAAGGAAGTGCTCGATAACTCTAATATCAATCACCTCTAACCACAAACCCAAGAAGAGATAAAGAAACTGATTACAATTTATCGCAATGTATTTTCATTACCTCATGAACCACTTCCTTGTACGAACTGAACAGAACATGAGATTATATTAAACTCTGGCAAAATAATAAATTTACGCTCCATAAACTCCCGGAAAAACATCGAGAGTTCTCCCTTAAATAAACACAGAAACTTTTAGACAAAAAAATAATTAGACCCTCCCAATCCCCATTCAATTCACCATTGTGGGTTGTGCCCAAAAAGGAAACAAGTTACCCATGCTTATCGACTACCGCCAGGTTAACAAAGACACTGATCAAAATGCGTATCCTTTGCCAATAATCGATGACATCCTCGATCAATTGGGAATAGCTAGATTTTTCCCAGCATTCGATATGAGTGCTGGCTTTCACCAAATACCCATGAAAGAAGAAAGCAAAAAATTTACTGCATTCTCAACCACGCAAGGACACTTCGAATATAACCGAATGCCCTTTGGTCTCAAGAATGCTCCAGCTACTTTCCAACGACTCATGAATAACGCTTTTAGAGGTTTAATTGGGCAAAATGTTTCGCGTATATATATGACATTGTCATTTTCGGAAATACCATTCAAGAACACAATAAAAATTTACAGCTCGCTTTATAAAGAGTGAAAGAATTAGGCCAGCGCCTCGAAACAACAAAGTGTGAATATTTCAAACCCGAGCTTGAATATTTAGGACATTTGATTACATCAGAAGCTCGGGCTAGCTGGTTATTACAGAAAGTTTATTAAAAACTTCTCTAGCATCTCTCGACCACTCACTCGATTAACGCAAAAAGAACCCATCTTCGACTGGACCACAGATTGCGAAAAAGCATTTTATGATTTAAGACATGCCCTGATGACAGCGCCAGTATTGAAGTTTCCGAATTTTAAAGAACAATTCACCCTAACCACTGATGCCTCAAATCACAACGTCAGAAAAAGAACTCTTAGCAAAAGTCTGGCAATGAAACGATTAAGACAGTACCTCCTTGGAAACGTATTTAAAATACAAACAGACCACAAAGCACTCGTTTGGCTCCACAATGTTGAAGACCCGAGCTCCAGACTGTTATGTTGGCGTTTACGTATGGAAGAATACAAATATAAAGTCGAGTACGTCAAAGGAAAAGAAAATAAAGTCGCGGATTGTTTATCACGATTATTTCCAATAAACTTAAAGGAATGTATGGAAAACGCGGGTATAGCGGATAAACAGCCACTGGAAGACTAACTCCCCGCAATAGAAATATCTGATATTTCCGTCCAAACGCGGCCAGAACAACCAACGACTCCCGACACATCCGACGATGACTCAACTACGGAGAAAGAATTTGTCGAATACACGAAATGGAAAAAGAACCCCGAAGGATCAGGAAGAATCAAAATCAATCCAAATTGGCCCGGAAAATTATAGAAAGAGGTAAATAAAAAGGAATTAGGAAAATACGACGAAAAAGAATGGCTTTCCCATTTCTTAACAATGACAGAATCCTCTATAGAATAGGGATACACAATCGTACGAATAGCAGCAAACGATCCTTTCATAACCCCTTTAGAAAAAGAATGTATAAAAAAATGATTGAATATATTTCCACGCTTTACCCTGAACACAATTTCCACCTCTGTTTTTTGGACAAAAGAGAACTTACGAAAAGCTCCAAAACTAGGACACTGGACAGGGATCGATAAAGATATTGCTGAATACGTTAGAAAGGCCCTGTATGTCAGCTCGAAAAAACCACCGGCATTAAAAACCAAACCGAAAGCATCCTCCCCGAAATCATATTAGAACCAGATGATGAAATTGCACTAGATGTTTATGGCCCCTTACCTACCACGGAATCAGGAAACAAGTTTGTACTCAGTCTCCAAGATCGACTAACGAGATATACGATATTAGTGCCGATGAAGAAAACAGATTCAGGAACTATCATAGAAAATTTAATTGAGCATTACATTTATATCTTTGACGCTCCCAAAACAATATTAACAGACCAAGGCTCTAATCTTATTTCCGACATGATGCAGGAATTTGAGGATGAATTAAGTATTAAACATATCAAAATCACAGCTTTTCACCCTGAAGCAAACGGCAACATTGAACGCATGCATTCGACCCTGAAAAATTTAATAAAAACATCCTGTGCAGAGAATTCGAGAGAATGGGACGAGAATTTAAAATACTCAAACTTTGTAATAAATACCATGAGAAATGAAACAACAGGTTTCTCTCCATATAAATTAACGTTTAGAAGAGAACCCAATCTTCCATCAACCATCTCTAATGGCCCAAATTTAACAATGAAAGACTTGATTTAAAAATGGAAAAGGAAACATGATAGCAACATTCAAAAAGCAAGACAAAGGATAGAAATTAAAATAGAAAAAACAAAAAAGAGACTCGATAGTAGTATAACGAAGCGACATCCTAAATAAATAAAGGGACAATAAGTTAATGTTTTAAACAACAGCAAAAAAACAAACTCGATCCCAGCTAGAAAGGTCCATATGAAGTCCTAGACGTTCTAGAAAATAATAATTTAAAAATAAAAATAGGCGAAAAAAACGTTAGAATACATATAGATAATACAATGCCGTATGTTTCAGATGAAACTACTGATACCGCCTCTTGCTCTACTAGTCACGTCTGAAGCAAATTTCACCCTTACACATATACAAGGGAACGTATACATAAAACAAACTTCCAAGGTTCATCTTTATCACGAAACGTGGAAGTTAATAATCGGAATAAATATGACATCAACCGAGGAACGGGTTAATACCATTAGTAAAACAGTTAGTCTCATAAATCTAGCATGCAGCAGAACTTGCACTCCTCACAATGAAATTAAACTCTTGGGAAACAGATTTGTACGACTATTAAGAAAAGAAAGCGTTAAAAAAACTACTAGGAAAACAAAGATACAAAAGAGGCCTAGTAAACTTCGTTGGCGATATTTTAAAAACAATGATAATCGCCAGTTAGCAAAAATCACGTCCAATCACACAAAAATTATCAAAATGATTCTCGACTCATCATCCACAAACCTCAAAATAAATGCAGCACAAGTAAACGAAGAAGGGGATTTTGCACAAAACATCAGTATAAATATTTAAAAAATAACTAAAGACAGCTATATAAACTCCAAGCTCTTCATGGCAGCAATTATAATAGGTGAGACAACAGAAGATATGGATACCGCATTCAATGCGATAGCCGACGGGAAACATGGCATACCCCACCCACAGGTACTGACCCCCACAATATTGAAACAAACGATTCAAGATTTCGAATACTCTCACAGAACGCGATACCACTTTGATAATAACGAGGAGAATTATCAACATCTCCTTGATATTAGTGAAATTAAAGTCGCAATAATAACAGGATTGTTCACATATGTGGTATTAATCCCAGTTCTCGAAAAAAACGAGGGTTCCCTCTAGCATATAATCCCTATTCCCCAAAAAATCCATAATGTCCATATATCTATGATCCCGAACTACGATTATGTTATAAAATATAGAGACTCTTACGTACCCACGGATCTTGTGATAATGCAAAAATGTAAACAAATCGACGATTACAAAATATGTAAAAGAAACCAGCCAAATTTCAAGCTAAAAGACATGCACACCTGTGAATCTAGCTTACTAAAAAGTTACTCAGAAATCAAATGTAATGAATCTCCATATTTATTACACACTAAAACCTTTATACCCATCAATAGCAACAATAGAAGGGGATAATTGTAGAATACTCAATGAGAACGACATTTTAGAATGAAATACCGAAATAAAATATATAGCTCATGACTGGATAAATGTGACATAAAAAATTGATATCGATTCAACATATGTAGATAAATTAAGAACAAAATTATTGCAACTACCAAAACATATTGATAGATCGTGTCGTTTGCTTCTGTCAATTTTTTCCTTCTGGATGCTTCCTTGAACGGGTGGCCTTCCTAAAGGACGACCATCTTATATTTCCCGGACGAAGGTCTGTCGGTTCAGGGATTTTCAACACGTGCAGCACAGAGGAAGCACTGCGGGGCGCTCACGCACTCCACAGACTTGAGGCCCTCCATGTCGCACGTCCGGCATGATTTTGTCCTGTCCAGACCTCCGCAATTCGCCGCCATGTGACCGAAGTCCTAGCAGCGGATTGACCTTAAAATCGAGCTTCCATACAGAATTTTCGCCCCTTACAACCTCCTTAATAGCAGACGACAGCTTTGTCTTGCCATCTGCTGAAGGTCCCACCTCAATGAGAATGTCCCCTTTCCTCGTCTTTCTGACTCCTTTGATTTTGACACCAAGGGTGTCAGGGTTGACTTTTTTCTTGAGAGATTTTTTTCTCCTACTTCCTAGTAATCTTAGTAGCAGGCTCCAATTCTCGTCTTGCTTGAGGTCGAAGTCGTGACCACCGGTGCATTTTTCTTCTTTGGTTTCTTCACTCTTGGCTTAGAACAGCTTGCCTCTACGGGACTCAAAGAGGGCTCCCTCTCTCGCTTCCCATGTTGGAGAAGGGGAGTCTCCTCAGCTTCATCGTCCTGAGGCTATCTTTGGCTAGTCTTTCTCTTAGCCTTCTGTTTTAAGGCTATTACCCTCCTTCTTGAAATTATCTCAACGTTGTCGATAAGATACATTATTAGATTATAAGATGTCCTTATAATGTCGCTTTATCTCTTTTTATTTTCCTTCTACTTGGCTATGATGTTTTGGTCATCTGTTGTCAAAAATTCGATAACGAACATGGTTCGCTTTTTTCAGTCAAGCAGAACTATTTCAGGTCTCAAGTGTGCAACAGAAACAATTGTCGATAATATAAAGTTCCAGTACATGCGGCACTTCTCATTCTCGGTAATTGACTTTATTTCCCTAGGAGCGTTTAGAGGAGTGATACTAAGGTTAACGCCGTAAGAGTGACAGAAATGGTAATAAACCACTCTTAGTATCGCATTGTGCCTTTGGATGTAGTTTGTTCCCAAATGAGTTGGACAACTAGATAGTATATGTCCTAGATACTCTGGGTGTGCATGGCACGCCCGGCAACTATCTTGTTGCAACTATCTGTCTTGGCTCAACATGTGTCGTCGGTATATTAAGGTGGAAGTGACTCAAATCCGGGTGATTTAAGGAAAGCAAACGTTAGCTCACACGACATTGACTGATCCTGGACATTCCTCTGGAAGATGCCGCACATCCTCTTATCGAGGAGCTGTTAACGGAAGTTTTTCGACTGTGCTTTCTGAATTCGGGCTTTCAGGAGTGAGTACACCAGATAGATAAAATTTAATGCATTTTGCTCACCCCTGATACTAACCCCCTGCCTTTTTGTACAGAAACGCTCCATTGCCTACGTCATGCTTTCTGACCATTTTAAGAAGGGGGTCTCTTCCATTGGCGACTCTATTTGCTCTACCCAGAATATTCTTGTTCTGAACACATTCAAGATTCAATATTCCGTGAGCACCTTGACGGCGTGAGATGTACAGTCGCGGAACAGAAGAGTTAATATGCCTGCTCTTGTTTATGTGCATTACCTTTCGTGTACAGATATCAATACTTTCTTCCTCGTCGACAATTCGGAAGACAAAATCTGCCAAATGAGACGTTTATATCTGCTTCGGAAAGTATCTTTTATAGATGTCACATCCTGAATGCGGCTCTGTGGCACGCGCATGTACGTATAAGTCTCTCAACTCAAAGTATAGCGCTTCTATCGACGAGCTTAGGGTCTTCAGAGATGCCATTAATTTTTCCTGGCTTAAAATAAACCTGGGCGCAATTCTCTAACCCAAATTCCATTTTTATTTTCTTAGTGTATCGTCCGTCAATCCCTAGAGCTAGATGTAGTTGATCTTTATTTTTAGCATTTATCTTAAGATCATGCCTGTAAAAGACATAAGAGACCTTGTGCTTTAGATATACAGGTTTGACGCAAAGGTACGCTTGAGAATAACGAAATGATAGAGATACTGGCAATAATTTGAGGCAAAAGAGGAGTGGGCTCATGGTGTCGCCTTGAAAGTCATCTCTCTGGATTTAAGGATGAAGGTTTAAGCTTTCCCAACCACAGATGATATACGAGGTGTGATCAAAAAGTAAGGTGACTTTTAATTTTTAAAAGAAAATATTCATTTATTCATCCAAAATGATGTTATCCCCTTCAGAATAGACCCCCTTTGACACAATGCACTTGTGCCAGCGCTTTTTCCAATCGTCAAAACACTTCTGAAATGAACTTTTGGGCATTGTCTTGAGCTCCTTCAGCGATGCAGCCTTAATCTCCTCAATCGTGGCAAATCTTCGTCCTTTCATGGGCCTTTTCAATT